>JAKSZP010000523.1:0-64865 GCA_022478985.1 Massospora cicadina
GATTAGTGGCACCATTGCTACAGTGCTGCATCAGCTTCACAGGGGAAGCCAAGATCAAAGTACCCCTTATAGGGGCGGAAGTCAATGAAACAGGCTGGTGTCATCACTGCCTGAGCCATTTTGATAATGGCTTGGTCGTCATAGGGGAAGAATTTTCCATATTCAACCCTAAGGCCAAAATGCATGTTGCTCTGGGGGAGCACCAGGGGGCAGCGGGGCACCGCTTGGGTTCATGTGAGATGGGTATTGAGATCCTTGGGAGGAACAAATCTTCCCTGGGGTTTAAAATGACTAGGTGAGCTAGTATGAGCGCGTTTTCCTATTGGATGGAAAATGGAGGGTGGAGTTTCACCGCTGCCCCACGCTGGTACAATTGGCGGGGGATCCAACGACATTGGAGCAAGACTTTGGTGTGCAATTAAGTGTTTTCTTTTAATTTACCAAATTTATTTGCTTGGAAAGTTACGCCAAGCAGAGAGAGAGTTTGATAATAGTCTCCATACTATTATCAGCTAATACATTCTATACAACGCGAGATGCACAAGGAAACTGAACCTGTGCAGTAAAAAGGTTACTGGGTTGACGACCAATAATCAACTTAGAGTAAATTTTTACAGATATAATCCTTATTACTTGGCCATGTTTATCAATTTGATGTCATCAATCTTCACCAGCTGGGGACGTAGGCCCTGTCTTTCATTGAAAACCCAGATATTTGAGTTGCTTTCTGAAAAGAGTTACATTTCTGGGCTTAATTCTAAAATGGCCTTGGTAAGGTGTCAGAAGACTCCTTTCAAGTGTTGTAGGTGTTAATTAAACGTTCTAGAGAAAATGATTACATCATCTAAAGATACTAGGACACAGGGACCAAAAATTGCAATAATATTTTCATAGCATATTGGAAGTTGCAGGGGCGTTGACCAGACTCTGCAGCATATGAGTGGGTGATACAGACTATGGGCAGTCATCATTTTGTACTTCTGATCCTTAAAGACAACTTGTTATGCCAAATGCCTGAAACTAATTTCATGGCTGAGAAATATTGAGCGCCGCCAATAACACTAGCACATTGTCAATTTATGGTAAAGGATAAGAATCCTTTTAGTAATTTTGTTAAGCTTCCAGTAATAAATTACCATGCAGTTATAACTGTACTTCTTTTTCATAATTAAAACTGAGGAGGCCAAGGACTCTTAAATGGCACTAACATCTCATGTTGCACTAGTTGGGTAATTTCATTGATGACTATTTCATCCAATGACTTTGAGCATCTAATAGATAAAAGCAAATGGTGGATGATTTCTGTATTCTTTGAGGTAACACTTTGTTTGCACAACCCAGGTCAGAATTTTACTTAACAAAAATAACACTATGATTGTTAAAAAGGGCCAACGCTTGGTTTTTCTCCTTCTCAATAACCTCAATAGGATTTCCCTAGATACTAAAAAACAAACAGATAGACTGGTATTTCTGATGATGCCCAGTTCCTCAAAGTTACATACTGTTAATATTTTCTACTTCAACTGGTAATATGTATAAAAGTATTTTATTTAACCAAGGCAAGCCAACCAGGGGATGGACAATACCGAAACTGAAACTCCAAAACTAAACCAACTAAAAATAAAAAATGAATTGAACGCCCTTTTTGGGCAGCAAGACACAAAAGAAATGTGAAAATTACCTACCAGGTGGCATAGCGGCGAGCCATTTATCCCATCATGGCAGAGGGGGAGGGGGGATCAGGAAGGTCATCATAAGTCTCAGCTTTGTAGAGGCGGATCAATGCTGAGAGTAAGGTGGGTTGGAGCATCCACAGGATGAGGGCCAAGATGGAGTTGATAGTTGTTGAGATCAACTATTTGGGCCTGGATTAGAACCTCTATGTATTCAGCAACGTGATGTTCAGCTTGGATGCAGGCGTCGAGAAGTTGTTCTAATTTTGTAGTATTTGATCTTGTGGTGCACATGGATGGGGAAAATCTGTCAGTTCAGTGACATGCTTGACAGCAGTGGTGGAAGTTTTGTAGAGGTGTTGGATCTCCTCTTTTGCGGTAGGAGGAAAATTGGAGGGGAACAAGGGGGTTCAGCCCATTTTTAAGTTCCATGATAGATTTTGCCACAGTATGCAAAAATAGGAATTTATTAGGTGCAGCCACCATGACTGCGGCAAGGTTGTGATTGCTTTGGAAAAAGGTTCTGGGTTTGGTGACATATTAGTTGGTCTGGGCTGAGGTATCGAAATTGAATTCAGATAAGGTGTTAAATCAATTAGATAACTCAGTAATTGGACAATTTCACCAGATTCAGTTACTACCTCCAAAAAATTTCCAGTGATTTTGGTTGATTTGGGAAGATATGTTGGTAGGTGAATTTGGTTTAATAGTTTTTGGGAGGGAGATTATCTGGATTGAACAGTGGTCCAAGCCTGCACCCAATTGGTTGGCATGGGTGTGCATTGGCCAGTCTGGGTTTGAGGTGCTAGATTATGCTTTTAATTCAAGTGCATGGCCTATGGGGTGGGGGCAGCCAAAATACCCACTCAAATGCTGTTGGTGTGGCCTCATGGGTGGTGTTGGTCATGTTTGCAGGGTGTGAATTATATTGACATACCTTTTTAGTGTGGTCCAATTAATGGAAAAGAGGGGGCAAATTGTGTTTCCATTGTCAGTGCAGGCCCAAAATAAGTGATCTGGTGCATATGGGATATAGGCACGCAGTGGGATGTGCTGGTCCATTTTCAGCTGGTGAGGGGTAATGGTGGCCATTGCCCAAGATGCTGCTACTCTCTCACCACTTGTGAAAATGAATTGGATGATAGTGTTTTTGCCATAAGTGGATAACCCTGACATCAGCTCCTTATAGAGTGTCTGAGGGGGAAGGCGTGAGGGGAGGTTTGCAAAGGTTACCACAAGTGTGGTATCATCTGGGAGGCGTGTTCAGGTGGTGATAATGGGTGTATTTTATAAAATTAATGGCGTAGCTGCTACAGCGGCTGTGTCCTCTTTAGTGGGGAATCCAATATCAAAATAGCCCTTGTATGGGCAGAAGTTAATAAACCCTTCTAGTGCAAAGGCGGCCATTATCAGCTCAATTATCTCTTTATTGTCAGATGGGAAGAGACATCCATACTTGACGTGGAGGCAAAAGCGAATATTGGATTGGGGTAGGGCTAGGGGGTGGGGCGGGTTGGGTGGGCTCATACAAGGTGAAGTGCTAAGTCCCTTGGGGGACATAGCGTCTGGATATATTTGGCAGATTGGACAATCCAGTCCACACATGTTTGCCTGCTGGGCGGTAAACGCTAGTGGGTGGAGCACCGCTGCTCCATACTGGGGCAGCAGGTGGTGGATCCAAGGACATAAATTTGGAGATTGTAGTGAGAAAGTGGTGGAAAAACTGACTTGTTTTTTCTAAAATCGCTTAAAATTAATGTCAAGCAGAGACAAAGCTCAAGAATATGTATAAAAGTAATAACAGAATGTCCTTTTGTTTGAATAGGTTATGAATATAGGTTAGCTTTTACTTGATTTCGCCTTGTCCATGAATAATAATCCCATGAATGAAAACAGGTTTTAGATTAGAGTGACAAAACGGCATGAATATTTCACTATATAATCTTGGGGGATTTCCAGGGTAATCTCAGTCCCCATTATAAGTTGGTGACTACTGGAATATTTAGATCACAATTAGCCCTCAGCGGAATGCTCTTAAATTCTATAACTAAAGTAGGTAATTAAAATTGCAGCCACAGATGAATTGGTACCCCTTTGACTCTATGTCATCTTTATAAGTAAATTTAACAGCCTCATATTTTGAGGATCAGAGCCCTCATGCTTCTGCTTGTAGTAAAGTGTAATGTGTTGTCATAGTGTTTATAAAGTGTTCTCATCAAAAATTAATCTATACCCCACAAGTCCTTCTAAAAGAGGTTCCAACGAGAAAGTCATTACTTTGACTTGGTAACACTATAGCTGGAGCAGATAAAACTAGTGAGCCAAACCTCAGCGGCAGCGCACTATATGATACTAGTGTGTTGATCATCTGGGGCCCTGTGGTGCTATAAACTTTGCAATGATCAATATCTGGCGCCAGACCAAATTTCTTCACTAATTTGGTGGACACAATTTTAATAGGTGCCCCACTTTCCACAATAGCTTTTTCTTTGAGTTTATTTATGGTAATATCAATGTACATAAATTCAGCATCATAAGCATCAAAAGAACTGTCTTTGTTAACATCCAGGGCATTCGCTTGCCCTAAATAGGATTTTAGGCTATAACATAAAAGCGGGATCCTTCTTCTAGAGTACCAAAATTAAGGCCACCTGATCTCCATATAACTTAGGAATATCAATTGAAGAGACTGTAAGCTCTTGTTGTTCAAACTGTTCAACATAAGGCTTCACTACTACTTCTGGCACCAACTCATCCTCACGTTCATTTAGTAAATGGGTGGTAATTGCTACCACATCATCCAGGATTACTTAGTGCAACTCCGAAGGTGGGAGTCCTCTTTAACCAAGAGCTTAACAGAAAGTAGCTCTAGGATATTTTCTTTCCTGGGATCATTTTAGAAGGAGAAAAGTAGAAATCCTAATTCTAATCCACTCCAGTTTCCTAAGCATTATTTCTTTCCAGGGTTCATAGAATGAACCCCTAGTTTGGAACCCAAACTAAAAAAATTATTACAGTGCATAGAGTTTTACAAGGATAAAAAGAACCTGATTACTATCAAGCTTATTGGAATGAGGGCCGTAAGGCTGATCTAATTCTATCTTTGGGGATATGACTTTATTTAGAGGGTCGCAGAGATTCCAAATACTTGCTTTAGATGCCTCAAACGTGGTGGCGTAGTGGTAAAGGTAGTTTATTATATGGGTAATAAAGTTCTCCTCATTCAAAATAGAGGATTAGAACCTAATACAATTCTAAGTAGGGCTCACAAGTGTGATTAAGTGCAATTTGCATGTTAATATTATTTAGCACTTTGGCTCCATATGAAACTTGGCCTCATGATAAAACCGTTCATCATAAGCTGTAATAAATCTGTCCTTATTGAAAGAAAAGGCAAGAGCAATGTTTTCCGCGTTGTCATATATTCCGTTATTCTAAACTCTTTCACAAGTAGATCTATGACATTATGGTAACTCATACCAATTTTCTGTAGTTTGGGCATTGTTGGACATTTTCCCTCTCAGCTGCATAAAAAGAATGTTTTGGGTCAAAATCAGCCAAAAAGGGGAAATATCAGCCATTTATGAGTTTGCAATGATCCTAAGAGCGATTTTGATAGTGATAAAAACTCCATTGACTAAAAGACCCTGGTCAATTCTCAGTGGAACCCCATAAATTAAAGTAACCCAATTGGAAATACTACATGGACAAAAATCACAAAATCAAGCATTCAGATTACTCTGACCATATGGTGGACACTGGGGCGTCCATTATATGGTACTCCCCCAGCCACAACCTGAACCCTTTAAGAACCTACGCGGGGACCACCCCCTTTTATAAGCTTTGCAGGGGTTCCCCAAGGTAAAATAATTTTATCTGGTGGTGATTGACTGAAATTATTAAAACGTTACCTCATGGGTACATATTGCTAACCATTAATTCACCATCCGCTGTTCAGCCCAAGTGAAATGAGTATTCTGAGCTTCAATAGGCTGAATGTGCATATTTCCTTATTTGGATGACAACAAGCCAAATCAAACTTATTCCTGAATCCCTTAGACCCTAAATGCAGCTTAAATACCGATCAGTCAGATATTGAAGGGGGTCGTTTTCTTCCTTTTATTGCACTAATATTAATCTTTTTAAAACCCAGTTTTTTATTAGTACGTTATATTTAATTTAATTTAAAAAAACATTTGTGGAATCCAGCGTCGTAAAGCACCAGCGATCAGAAATCAACTGGGTTCCTAAAAATGGTGCTCACTACAGGGGACGACTGTATACCAAGAATAGTTGCTCTTGAAAAGAAACTCACCCGCTCCCTATCCCATCTTAAAGAGCTGGAGCAGCGCACCTTAATACTCCCTCTAAAAGACAAGTACATCCCTGGGGAAGGGAGTATTGCTTCCTTTTTATATGTATATAAATCTGTTATGCATGACGCCACTAATAAGAAAAAAGTTTGACACACCCTTCCATGCTTAAGTCACTTGGCACAAGAAATGATAGTTCCTTACATGGACAATCTGCATACCTGGGCAGAGGTTAAAGAGACTCTCTTAGCTGAATTTGGTTCAAAGAAGAGTCTTAACAGGGAAAATTGGCCTTTATGTGCCTTAGCATGCATGAGGGAAAATGACCGCTGTCTTTGCTGAGTGGTTTTACCTCACTGTGCAAAGATTGTCAAGGGATAATATGCTAACCCTGTATGGTGCTGTTGAGTTGTTGACTGAATCTAATTGTCAGATATTTGATAGGGACATAATAATTTTAACATGCTTAATTTATTATGAATCATATTGGATATCAGTGATATGGATGAGGAATATTTTAAGCTTATGCAAAGCTTAAGATTTGTGGCCTAGCGATTCCACTTAAAAATATTCAACTATGATGACATGGGCATGAGGGCTTTGTTGGTTTGGTCAAACTTAAAATAATAGCTGACGAAATGACCCAGGCACATGAGCTTTGTTGGTCTATGTCAAAATTAGTTTTTTAATATCAATTGAGTTTTTGATTGAACTAATTACTAATTAGTGGTACAAATCGCCTTAGTATGTGCTGCCAATTGCTTAAGATGAGTATTGGTTCAGCTCTTTTGCAGACGCGTTAGAAATGCTGTCTTGAGAATATTTCCGAGTTTGAGACCGAGTCTGAGACTTTTGAGATGTCTTGAGTCAAATGGATTGTAGACCCTCAAACAAACTCGTTACTTTCTCTAGCCAAGTGCCATTGAAATTGAGGTGTCATGAGTAAAATGTGGTGAACATCAAACCTATAAATTATCCCAAGTTGATACTAATAAAAAATAATCAACTATTACACCAAGATTACAGTTTAATTTATAAACTTTTTTAGTTAATACTTTACGTTGTATTAAGTTGAGAATTTATTTAGGATCAGTAGGATCAGGGCAGCGTACCATCGTCTAAGTAATGACAGAAGAATATGGCTTCAAGTGGAATTACCAAGGAGTTATATCTTAACTATAGTCACCGTCTGGTCTAATGTCTTCATATAATAGATGTTCAAAACTCCACATTACCGCAGAAGAAGAACCAGTCATCCTTAATAGACCTAAAATTCAACAGATGCTATTGTAGCCATGTTAACTGGGTTAGCTTCTCAACCCTCTCTCGCCAGGCATATCATTTCAGTGAAACGTTACTTCAAAAACATCTGTGACTTAAAAGAGGCTCTGTTAGACGTTTCTGATTTTTTATTCCTGTAAAGCCATAAATAAAGCTGAGGTGAAACCTTCAGTTCAATCATTGAGAAGTTTCTGCCTGTAGAACAGTTGGGGATGAGCACACCTGTATCTACCCTAGTGAAACCTTCTTACTTAATGTTATTCAAAAATGATATCACTCCATCCTATAATTCAGAGCCCTGTAAGGTAGCTAATACCATACTCCATCCACAAGTTCACCAAAGCTGCTGTGCCTTCCCCTCCATCCAAGCTGGTAAATGCGCGCCCCAAGGCTACCCAACCTCCTGTGGCTGTCTCCACCACCTCAATTGCGACCTTGTCAGTTGTGGAGAATACCCTTGGGGATGTATCTGAGGGGGGCAATAATGAAGCTACTATTTTTGAGAGCTTCCACAGAAGTGGAGGTCCCTTATTGATTGAATTCTGAAGGAATAGATAAAGCCACCATACCTGAGGAAACGTACCTCAGACAAATATTAGAGTGCCCTAAAGGTATTTGAACTTCCAGCAATGGTGATGAAGTCTTGGCTGGCTTGATTCGACCTCTTCAGCGGGTCCATACCATAAAATCCATCCTGGATAAATACCCTGAGACTGCTCATAAATTAACCTCCACTTTTCGGCTCAAGAAGATTTTGGCCTTGTCTCCTAATTTTGGAGGAGCACTCACAAAGGTTGAAGTGATCATTTAAAAGTCCATGTAATGGCCATTCTGGTTACTGGCTCCATGGTTAATGTCATATGTTCTAAGTTCATAAAAAAGATAAAGCTGTCGCCTGACTTGGAATACAATCAAGAGTTTTGGAACTGCCAGCCCAAACAACACTCACGCCATTGGAACATATTCTTCCCTTCCCATTCGAACTGGGAAGCTCATCTTATCAGCCCCTGCAGTGGCTTTGGACAACAACGCCTATGGTATGCTCATAAGTACCCAGTTTATGATTTAGTACTTGAGAATAATTAACATGAAGCAAGGTTTCCTTTCATTACTCAACTATGAAATCCCTTTAGTATTGTCCAATAAAGAGCCTGGCAAGAAAGAATACTCTTGTCTGGTTGAATATCTCTTTTCAACTATGAGTTTACATTATACCACCTCTAAGCGCAACACAAAGAATTTGGCCAATTCAATAGATGCTAGGGACGGTATCTCTTTCTATGCTGCAGAAGAGGTCTTAATTAAGCCTGGTGAATAACGAGTGGTCAACACAGAAATTATACTTTAAATTCCACTCTACTGTTTGTTTTACCTTATAAGTATTGAGGACGTTAGTCCCTTGGAGCATCGGGTATTGCCTGACATTCTTGAACCAGACAACCAGAGGTCTATTACTCTGCTGTTGGGGAACCTCACCGCAAAGGACAGTTTTAAAAAACACCAGGAGATTGGCAGAGGCTTTTTAGTCCCTATGGAGAACATTGAACAAATTCACTCCATTGGCTCTATGATGGATATGGGCCTGCTAACGGATAACCTGGTATGTACTTTAACTAACGTCCATATCTCAGACTAGCTGACCCCAGATGAGATGGAAAAAGTTCATACCCTCCTAGACGACTATAGCGACATATTCTCTAAATCTGATAATGACTATGGCCACATGAAGGGTTGGTGCCACTCCATTAATGTGGGTGATGCCTGACCTATTAGGTCCAAACCTTATCACAAATTGAAAGGTGGAGGAACAGCAAATAAGGACAGAGCTCCAGCAGTTAACAGATGCGGGGTTACTTGTTCCTTCAAAAAGCCCATTAGTCTTCCCCCCTGTTGCTAATTAAAAAGAAAAATGGCGATCATCAGGTTGTGATGGACTACTGCAAGTTAAATAACCTCATGAAGAAACATAGCTATCCTATCTTTCGCATTGATGACGCCCTGGCCCAACTATCTGGATCTAACTTCTTCTCCGCCATGGACTTGGCTAGTGGCTATTGACAAAATGGACCTTTATCCTCAAGGTCAGGAGAAATGCGCTCTTATTTGTAGTGAGGGTCTCTTATAACCCACACGATTACCCCAAGGGTTGTGCAACGCACCTGCATCTCTCCAGCATGTGATGGATTATATTTTTCATGACCTAAAGTTAATTTGTGCCATTGTCTATCTTGATGACATCATGGTGTTCTCAAAGACCTTCACCGAAAATCTTGATCACTTGAAGGAGGTGTTTCAATGGTTACATAAGTCTAATATTAAGGTGAAACCCTCAAAGTGTACCTTCTTACAAAGGAAATTGAATTTCCTTGGAGACTCCATTTTCCAAAAAGGAATTCAACAAAGGTAAAGGTTAACCGATCTTAAAAATGCCTCCCCATAAGAATCTATGGGATATTCAGATATTTCTAGGGATGATGGGGTACTATCATCAGTTTATCCCTAAGTTTATACAACTTAACGAGCCCCTTGTCCATCTATTAACCAAGAATACCCCTTTATATTGGGGTTCTGAACAAAAGGCCGCTTTTGAGACACTGAAGCAAATGCTTCAACAACATCTTATCCTATGGCATCCAGATTATAATAAACCGTTTATTTTTTTACTGATGCCTTGGACTACGATTTTGGGGCCATAATAGCCAATCGGATGAAAATGGTGTAAATCATCCTGTATCAATTTTTAGTAAGATGCTGTCAAAAGCGGAACGCAACTACAGCATTACCAAGAAAAAGTGCCTTGCCATCCTATTAGCTTTAAATCACTAACTCCCCTTCCTATTTAGACCACCCTCACTGTTGTTATGGACCACACTTTGTTAAAGTGGTTACAGAATATGAAGGATCCTACTGGCCGGTTAGCTTGCTGGGCTCTAAAGCTCCAGTATTATGGTATGAAGATTAAACACCTTTATGGGACTCTTCACATGAATTTTGATGGGTTGACTCTACTGACAGTCCTTCATTTGGATAATGGTGAGGCGGAGAGGTTACATGACCTCTTAATGACCCCAGATGAATGTGAGATGAGGACAAGCCTGTCCATAAGATGTTATCCTGGCACTCCCATAACACTAAAGTGGAGAACGTGAAGTTGTATAAGCAGGCGGGGGCAAAATGGCTGCCTTACCTTTGGCCTAGGAACATGTACCTGCTATCCAAGAAGCTCACTCCACTCTAAGTCATGGAGGGGCAAAGAAAACTTATAAGTTTATTAAGGATCGGTTTTATTGGGATGAAATTATGGAATATATTGTGGATACCTTGGAAGCTTGCCTTACATGTAAGAAGCAATCTAGTTTCAAGACTAGATACCAGCATCAACCAACTACCCCTCAACAACCGTTATACACCATTAGTCTGGATGTAGTTGGTCCCCTCCCTCAGACTACTTGGAGATACAGATTTATCCTCATAGTCATTGACCACTTTACTAAGTGGGTGAAAGCCGTGGCTCTTCCTGCCCAAACGGCCAAAGCCACAACTACTTTTTTACATCATAATATTTACCCCTCGTCATGGCTGTCCCCAAGTACTACTCTGCGACAATGGTAAGAACTTCACATCCAGAGTAGTTAAAATCCTGGCCACAACCATGGGAGCCCAAAAACATTTCATGGGTCCATATAATACCTCCACATATGGGACTGTGGAGAGAGCAAATGGAACTTTGGTTTCCATTCTATGAAAAATGGCCTCCTCTGATCCTCTTCACTGGTATCAATAACTACCCAGTGCTTTTATAGCATACTGGATTAGCTATCACAGGATTTAAAAATATCTCCATTCCATTTCTTGTATGGGTGGGAACCAGTAATACCTGCCCTCTTAGTTAAAGATATATTTTTCTCTAGAGTTGAGGAACCCAAGAAAGTCATGAGAAGATTGGCTCATCGCATCATCCAACTTTAATCTGAGGCTATGACTAAAATAGCAAAAACGGTGACTAAATAAGGGTAGGCTGCCAATGAGCTCTGAACCCCCTATCTAAATTCCAAGTGTCTGACATGGTATTATATTACCATAACTGCATCACTCCTAGAAGCGGTATGCTTGAATTAATGTGGGAGGGTCCTTTCACCATCACCTATAAAAGAGGCTACTAGTACTCCATAAAATCCTTGGCTACTAGGATCACCATCAAATGGGTGCATGGCCGCTTCCTATGGTCCTATTCTCCCACAACATTATTGAGGGGGTGATGTCGGACATTTGCCCTCTCAGCTTCAAAAAAATATCTTGGTCCAAAATCAGCTAAAAAGAAGAAATGTCAGCCATTAATGAGTTTGTGATGATCCTAAATGCAATTTTGATAGTGATAAAATTTCATTGACAAAAAACCCAGTTCAATTCTCAGTGGAACCCCACAATTTGGGGTAACCTGATTTGAATACTACTTGGGCAAAAAATAAAGCAGTCAGATTCCTTCAACCACGTGGCAGACCCTGGGGCGTCCATTGGATGGTATTCCCCCAGCCACAACCAGTTTCCTTTAAGAACCTACTAAAAAACTACCCCCTTTTATAGGCGTGACAGGGGTCCCCCAAGGTACAATAATTTTCTCTGTTTGGGATTGGCTGAAGTTCATTAAAACATTACCTCATGGGTAAATATGCCAATTGGTAATTTCCCATCCATTGTACAGCCCAAGTGAAGTGAGTATTCTGAGCTTCAATAGGTTAAATGTTCATATTTCCTTATTCAGATGGCAACAAGCCATTCCAAACTTATTCCTGAATCCCTTTGACCCTCAATACAGTTTAAATACTGACCAGTCAGATATTGAGGGGGGTCGTTTTATTCCTTTTATTATGCTAATAATAAAATTTATAAACTCAGTTTTTTATTAGTACCTTTTATTTAATTTTATTTAATTTATTTAAAAAACCTTTTTGGAATCCAGAGGCTAAAGCACCAGCAAGCAAAAATTGGCTGGGTTCCTACAGGCATTATTGATTCCTGACTTACAGAGTCCAAGAGATTCAATAATGAAGCCAACTTAATGGCCTCAGAGTTTGCCCATACCTTGTTTAAATAAAGCAGAAAAGTTGTGTACATCTCTGCTTTTTTAAATCTAGGTAAATTAATTGGATTAACTAGAGACTGGTACTCTTTTGCACAAGAACACAGAGGCCGCAACAATTTTAATTAAACTTCAGGTCTATCTGAATGAGGAGAGAGTGTAAAATGGCTTTGAACTTCCAGCATGGCTGGAGTATAGTGCTCAACTGAAGCTTCATCACCCGCTGCAGTACTTGTCAATGCAACTGAACTGGCAAATCAGCACAGCGAGAGGTGAGCGTGCAATAATATGATTTAGTAGCTCAGAAAATTGATGGAGTTCTGAAAATAAAATTGGTTCAACCAGTATGAGCTTCTAGTTGAGAGAAATAAGGTATGCTTTTAACTTCTCTAACTCTCTTTTTCTTGTAAGTGGAAGATAAATCAATGAGCTAATCCCTGTTAGATTTTAATGAGGGAGCAAAGAGGATTACTCAAGTTCTGCTAAAGGCCATCAAGGTGGAGTTGGGAAGCCTCTAAATTAGCTACAAGAGTAAAAACTCAAGGAACCTGAGGCAATAAAAGATATGAGCCTGTACCCAGAAGCCTAAACATTTCTTTGCTATGTAGAAGAGTTGGATAACCAATTCTATAATGGCCCTTTTTAGCGGCCGCGTTAGGGTCCATAGGTCATGCTGGAGTAGCTGCAAAATATTCCTAATAGTACTTATAATAATGAAAAAATACAGGGCAGCGATCGTGGGCCCCCTGTAGTTAGCACCATATGTTGAGATTGGCGCAGATGCGTTGTATCTCATGGGCACAGGACACCTAACACCAAAACAAGGCATTGTATGAAGAAATTGTCTTTGGAGGATAAAAAAGGAAAAGGATCATATATAAAACAAATAGGCTTTTATTAGAATAAAAGGAAAACACACATCATAATATTGAGTACTGACAGCGGCATCAATGCTTTGTACAACATTTTTATTTCTTCTTGTAGTATTTTTTACTACCAACTAACGTCCAAAAAGATCCCCTTCTCAAAGGCAGTTCCCTGCTGATATGCTCAAATCATCCCAAATTCTCATTGATGAAATTATTTTACTGCAAAAAAACACTTTAGATATATGAAGCAATAGCATAATGAGATAACGTAGGGCCACTAATCCAGCAACCTTGAGGATAATATCCATACCAGCCATAATCATACTATTGAAGTAAAAATCTGGATGAAAGGCTGAGAAGAATAATGATAAGCCTATTGAATGACAAGTTTTACTCTTGTGCAAGGCAAAATAATGATAATGATTAGTAACTGACAAGTATGAAAACAAAGTTACAGGACACAACAATCAATATACTAAGGGATTGAGTTGCACCATAGAGTAGTGAGGATTTGATCTTCCTCCATATTTAACAATATCAGCCAGATGCGGCCAAGGATGTAGATATTAATTCAATACAAATTGAGCCACTATTATAAACCATGGTCTTTGGGGAAAAGTACCTTTGATAGAACCTTTATTTTAACTATTAGAAATATTTTATTGGCATATTAGCTAATTTATAATTGATTAGACAAATTACAACACCAGAGTTGCGACCCACATACCCAGTTCCTCTCATGTTAATCCTATAGCCAATCAAACCATTTTCTTCAAGTGTGTGCAATCCTCTCTTCTCCTCCCCCAAGACAGTAGCTGCAGCTTCCCTTGCTTCCACCAATCAGGAGCCCTCTCATCAAGGCTCCTCTCCTGAACCAGAGAACAGGGGCCATATTGGACCCCAGTAGATTCTAAAATTTCCACCCAGCCACCAACCCCAGCATAACCATATGCTGACAAACAAAATCATCTTTAGCCAAGATACATGGGGTATCTGGAGAAATCTGATGATGTGAGAAATCTTGTCCCCAACTCAGCCAAAGCCCTCAGGCTTCAAATGTACCTCAATGCTAATAATGCAGCCTAGTTTCCACCCTGGCATTATTAGCCCCACTCTAATGCTGACCTGTTTCAAAGTAACCATACATTATCTGAAGAGGCAATGCCTCCCCTGAATGTCGCCCCAACCAAAAAACTGTTGCAAAGCAAATATAGTATTAACTGAGTGTCTGACCCCTCCTGTACTCCCAAACACTATGCACTCAATCCCCAAAATAGAACACCTCATAACAGCAGGTGGATACAAAAGCGTTCAAAAAGTTGTAGCAGTTGAAAAATTTGGTCCAAAGACCCATATCACCTGCAACAATATTGTCACCTTTGCCACCCTCCCTAAAGTATACTTCAATGCTGAGAAAACCCTTAGCTACTACATCACCACCATCCTTATAGCAAAAATTAAGTTTAAGTACCACTACGTGACCTTGACCCCACTTTCATGATGCACCATTATCTGTGCTTTTAGCTTATTGATGAACCCTGGTCACCCCAGATGAGGATGAAAAGCCTTTCGATTCCCCATCACCCTCCACTATAGTCAGATAGCGGTTTACCACTTCTGATTTGAATAGTGCACTTTTGTTTTTGCATCAGTTTGAGCTGATATGTCCATCTTGTTTCTATCCTCTAATTTTAGTTTTTTGTTTAGCTCTTTTGACAATTGGTAATGTCTGTCCCTATATCAGCTTACCCCAATAAAAAATCACTATTCCCCAATGACAATTTTATCTAGTTCAATATTGCAAACTACTATTATAATACAACTACTAAAATTAATCTTATTTTATTAATTCAAGTTTTTTGGAAAGTAAAGAAGAAAGGTGCCAAACTATATGAGTAATATGAGGGCTTATAGTCATTAAAATTATATAAAAACTAAAACTTTTACTCAACAAAATTACAAATTGTAAAATATGTACATCCACAATCACCTCATACCTTGTGGTCTTAAGGGTTTTGCAAGCCTTGGGAAGAAAATTATACTGTTGATCACCAGAAGTATTTTTTAAGCTAATTCCACAGCCCAATTCTTATCAATGCCCTTTGAGAAATAGACAATGGTTTTTGAAGTCTCACTGGTGAAATTCTTGGCCTTAATTTCTTGGACTTGATTTAGTTCTAAACACCTGGGACTATGTCACTATTTTATTTTCTTAATTCTATATAGTCTGAGACTCTTTTATAGAATGTCACATCTTAGTGTTACTGACTTTATTTGTATTATTACTGACTACTTAGCACTCCTGGAAGCCAGATTCTTATATTAAAAAGTTTTACTGTCATCTGAGCCTTTATAAGCGCCTATCAACATATTAACATAAATAAAACTATTTGACTAAGCTTGATGTGTAAATATAAAACAAAAAGGTAACAATTATCTTAGAAATCTTAAAACCTACTAGTTTATGTGATTTTCTATTTTAAATGATTGGTTACTATTGGCATCTAATTAATTAGGCTGAAATGATTAAACCTAATAAAATTTCCTAATTTTTTAATATACTTTAGAGAAACAAAAAATTGATTTGTATAAAATTGCCTATAAATAAGCGCCCATCTTAATTTATTTAAGGCTTTATGAAGTGATATCTTAAAAACTGATGAAATCCTCATATCCTTAAAAAGTATTCCCATTAAATGATACTGTGCATAACATTTGTTAAAGTAGATCAGCTTATCAATGGACTAATAGGAATTGTAATATAGTGGTATGGAAAAATAAATTGGAATTATATAAACCTTTATATTAATTCTATAAATATATCAAACATGGACTTATTTCTCTATTTGGTAGCTGACCTTCTTCATTAAATTGCTCAAAATACATAAGACCAGTTCAATCAACCCAATGTGTTTTTATTTAGAGCCATAACTTACCACTAGATATTAACTAGTTACTGGGAATCTCATAATGACAGAAATCTTAAAATCAACAAGCCCAAACCTTATAAATACTCTATCTATAAGTTATATAATCTGATTTTTAAAGAATGGCGATTTCTGATCAAAAGCTTTCGATTATTGAAAATACTTACTCAAATTTTAGTTATATTTATTTTGTTGAAATTTATTTTGGGTAATTGAGTTTCAGTAGGACACATGCTCTTGTGCACTTTAATAGTTATTTATATAAGAGGATAGATTGCACTCAGGAAAATCCAATACCTTTTTATAGCACTAGTGGTGCCCAAACTAAAAGGGGGAGCCGCCACGCATCTCTATTTGCAAATGGGCCAAATAAAGGGACTATTAGAAATAATTTTTTTCATAATATGGCATCTCAGCTAACAGCCTAAGAAGCCATATCAGAAGACGAGGAAGCTTTAGGAAAACTTTTGTCTGGCGCCCGCATTTGCTGGCAGACCAAGGCAGACAGCATCAGGGTGGGATCATCAGCAACATGGGGCATAAGGGGGTATAGTTGTAGGTTTTCTTGGTTATGAGGCCAGCAGTGTCTATCGCCTCAACGTATTGAGCAAGTTGATTCTCAGAAAAAGTGATGAGAGCCAGACCACAAGTGAAAGACTTGATGCACCAGCAGGTTTTGGGGTAATTGGGGTTTAAAAGAAAGTTTTTGGCGCATTGATGCAAGTGCAGCTCACACCAAAAGTGAGCTCCTCAATTTTGTATTTTTCATCCTCCTCAAAATCATGGGGAAATTTGGGATGGGATTACCCTCAACAAGGGGTTCCATCGCCCCATGGAGTTGTTGGCAGAGGTGGGTGTTGGCAGGAGCTGCAGCGGCTTCAACTGCCAATTTTATTAACATTTTTATTAATTGAGAAACTGTATTGAGGGTGAAAAAAGCGGGGCCACAATTTGGTAGGATCAAGAAAAATATCCCCAAAGCATAATCTGGCTTGACATGGTACGGCCATTCATTCTCATTAATCCATTCAAGAGCCTCAAATGGATTGAATTTAGCCAGCACTGGGCCAGCCACCAGTATTGGGGCAGTGGCAGAAGATGATTGGCCCCATGCTGTTGACCATGGTAGCTCAGCTGAAACTGAGTCAGCCATAGACTCAGGATTTTGTATTCTGGCCAAATTTAGAAATTTTGATTGGCTGTCATCTTAGAAGCGGTGCCAGAATTTGCCAAGGTTGGGGGTGGGAGGACTGAGCCCCATTCAAAAATTGAGCTGAATGGCTGCTGACCTGACGCTGGAGGGAGGAGCGGTGGAAGCGGTAGAGGTGGTAGCCTTAGGGCACTTGCACTTCAAGTGATCAAGCTTGAAGCACAAGGGCAAATGGCGTGGCCGTTCTTGATGTGCATCCAGAATGGGTGATCAGGGGCGGATCTGATCACTGTAAGAAAGGAAATTAAAAGGTGAATGTTTCAATGGAATGGGCAGATTGTCACAAAAGTGCGCATCCCTGAAAAACTATACACTCCATTTGGAACCACAAATTGCAGCATGGGGTCTGTGCTGTAAATGGCCAAACCCTCCATGAGCTTGTGGCGGAGGCGTTTTGGGGAAAGGTAGGAAGGCAACCTGGCAAACTGGACCACCAAAGTGGCCTCATCTAGGAGCTGAGTTTGAATAGTTGAGAGGGGGATTTTTTATAAATCAAATTGCAGCTTAGATGCTGCATTTGCATTAGCCTTGTAATGGAAACCAAGGTTGAAATACCCTTAAAGGGGCGGAAATCAATTAAGCTATCAGGTTTAAACACCGGTGTGGCCATCTCAATGATGGCCATGCTTACATATGAGAAAAGGTTCCCATATTTGACCTGAAGGCCAAAATGCAAATTGCTCCATGGGAGCACCGTATAGGAACTTTTAAGATGATGGCCATGTCCTGAGGGGGGACATAACGCCTGGTAGCGTTAGGGGGCTAGCAGAGGCATCCCAGGCGCACTTTGGCGGTGGCCAAAAGACTTCAGATGGTGGCGTACCACCACCCCAAGCTGAGGCAGCAGGCATCAATGGCATCGACATTGGTAGAAGAATATAAAGCCTTAATTTGGTCAAAACGGGTTTATTATATTGCTTTTTAACATACTGTACCTAATTCTCTACCAGTGGGATAGGAAACTGCAGTTTTTCATAAAGAGCCAAAATCTTTACTAATTAAAGGATACTAACAGGTCTACAACGTTGTAACCACAGTAACATTGAGCCTTATAAAACTGATACTAATCATTATGATCATGTAGCATGTCAGTCCCTTCTATATATAATCTCTGGGTAATATAGACCCAGGTGACGCAAAAATAATCTCTAGTTTTCACAGACTAAATAATGCAAGAATAATATTAGAGCATCTGCAAATTGGACTCTGGGGCCAACTGGCATGTTACTAGTATAAGCCACAAAGGCATATTTAATGTTCCTTGGGTATTATAACTTAGTTCTGACTGGCCTGATATGATTGAAATGATGGAAGACTGCTGAAAGTAACAATAAAACTAATTAATTAAGAGTTTATGAAAGAGTGGGGTGAGGTAATCTTAGCAGGAGATACTATATATCTAAGCCAGCGTGAGGACAAGATGTCAATAATAAGTCTTTATAAGCATATTAGTTAAGTATATAGAAATAATGGGTGGTCATTGTTTGGTCTATACAAAGCGCAAAAACTTTTAAAATTTGAGGTTACTTTATATACTATACTAAAAGGTCACTGATAATTAATTTTCGTTTTTATATGAATCTGAAGAAGCATAAAACAATGATCTTTATATGAAATGTTATCAAAAGCAATGATTATATCTTATATTGCAGATGTAGTGGCTTTTTATCAAGAGTTTCTATTTAGAAAAATCAAGACAAACAAAAAGCGATCATAGCTTGTCTCTAAAAACTGAAGTTCAATAATGTAGATAAAGTATGGTTAGTTTATTAATCAATATGATCTAATCAATGTCATTGGATCTTATAAAATCAACAATGAGTTGATTTTTTGCTGAAATATAAAACTCTTAAGACTGTAGATTAAAATATAACACAATCTTTGTGTAGGAACTTTATCCTCTGTCTAATCAAAGAAATGTAACAAAGGTAGCTAAGAATTGATATAAAATAGGAACACCTAAGAGCAATTTAGCAGTATTATAGATGATATTAAAGGTACTTAGAAAATCACTATATTTAGTTATTTGCTTTAAAGATACATTATAAGATAATGAGATAATATATTTTAGCTTACTAAATGCAGATAAATACTCATATTTAAATAAAAATTATACTTTCTTATATAATTTTATGGTTATACAGATTAAGATAAGGTTTACTCACTAAATGTGTCTTTAATGTAAGGGCATTATGTTATATATATAGTAAGGATTGGCCAAATATAATGAGAACAGTACAAAGCCTATATCTAGATGTATAAGACAGAGTTCAGAACTTTTATTTGAAAGTAACTTATACATTAGTATAAAATTTTATTTTCAGTTTTAAGAGTTCTATAGTAACTCAATTATGCGAAAGATTAACATGCTATACTAATTCTATGAACATCCTTACATAGGTTTATATTTTTCAGAGTGTCTATCAAGAACTTTAAAAGCGAACAACCATTTTAATTTGTTTAAAAAAGTTCTCTTTACTTTACTTCATTCTATCCCTAGTAAATAGAGATAGATCATAGATTGGTTGTAAAATTTTAATTTAAGGTATAGAGATATCCTTGAGGGGTATTAAATTATGAATATATGTATTTTTAGCATTAGTTGTGCCCAACCCAAAAGGGGAAGTGCCTTGCATCTTTATATGCAAATGAGCCAAACAAAGGATTATCATAAATAAAATAGTTCCTAATATAGCCCCTAAGTTATCAGCCTAAAAAGCTGTATCAGATGGTGAGGAAGCTTTGGGGAAACTTTTGTCTGGCGCCTGCTTTAGCTGGAAGTCCATATTGGACAACATATGGGTTAGGTTTTTTTTGCAAAATGTGACATAAAGAGGTATAGTTGTGGGTTTTCTTCATTTATGAGGCTGGCAGTGTCCATTGCTTCAATGTATTGAGAATGTTGATATCAGCAAAAGTGATGAGAGCAGGCACACAAGTGAGAAATTTGATGCGCTGGCAGGTTTGGGGATAATTGGGGTCAAAAAAAGAATTTTTGCAGCATCAAATCAAGCACAGATTTCACCAAAAGCGAGCTCCTCAATTTAATATTTTACATCTTCATCTAAAATCATGGGGAAGTTTGGGATAGGATTACAATCCACAATGGGTTCCATCGCCCCATGAAGTTGCTGGAGTAAGGTGTTGGAAGGGATAGCTGTGGCCTCAACTGCCAGTTTTCTAGATATTTATAATAAGCAAAACCAGGTTTTGTTCAGAAATTCTGAAGTTACAAAGATATATGTATTAAATAAGTTTTATGAAAATTTTGATAGCACCCCTATAACAGATCTCAGTAGCTTTGGTTTCACTATAGGATTGTCAGAGTATTCAATACCGTTAAAATAGAAACTTTAAATTCATTTTTATCTATCTGAGTATCTTAATGATTAAATATTTGAGCTTTAAAGAACTGAGACTTATATTAATCGTGTGCTTTTAATAGAAAGCTTTTAATAGTAATGTTAAATTGTCTACAGAGTTATAGAAATTTATTCAGATGTCATATATATCACTTGCATTTTCTAAATTGGTTTTATTTAATAACTTTTCTCTTCTCTGAAATTTGTGCTTACTCAAGTTAGCATAATTAACTTTAAAATACATTTCCAAACTTAAAACTTTTTTATCTATATAAATGGCAAATATCATAAATATAAATCCTTTACTTTGAATTTCAGAGTGTTAAAACACTCATTATACTTAATTTTTATATTTGCAATTCTAATTTTAGGGACAGTGGCCGTGGCCATTAAGCTGTAAAAACATTCCACCACTTTCAGATCAACAAGGACTAAATTCTTGAGCTTAACTGTAAGAAAGAATTGAGGATCTAGGACATACACTTGACAAAATATGGTTAGCCTATCCAACCCAGAAAATTTCCAAAGACCTCAATTGCTTTAAATTAATGAGACATTAACCAGGTGACAGACATTACTGATAGCTTGAAACTTAACAAAAAAATGTAAACTAAAAAATGGATCTAAACGCTTAAGGGGAGAAAAATGGAACAAAAACAAAAATGGAACTAGGACCAACCTGGCAGGTAATGGTAAACCAAAATCCAAACATATTGGAGAGGGATGAGGGTCAAGGGGTGCTTCTGTGGGGCCATTCTAACTGAGTAATATACAAGACAAGGCGGAGAGTAAGGGTGTGGTGGCATCTTCAGTGTTTGCTTCAAGGTTACAAAAGAGATTTATGGAAAAAAGGCTCTCCACAATAAGAGTGATGGTATAATTAGCAAGATTTTGCTTGGCTTAGATTTAGCACGTGGAGCTTGACAAAAGTGGCAATATTGGAGCAAAAGATTTGGATTATAAGTTGCAAGCCACTACCACAACGTTCATGACAGATTTATTGTCTTTCTGAAAAGTGAGGATGTTGCACTTAATTACATAAAAAAGGGCAGATGGGATTCTGGGGAAAGCTAGACCCTCCACAAGCATACAACAGACATAGCAAAAGCTTTGTGGAGGGGACAACGGTTGAGCGTGGCATCCACTTCAATAGAAAACTGATGGTTGCTTCATTATGGTTTGACATCTGTTTTGGGAAATAGAAATGATGGGGAATTATGTATCATAATCAGCGTTTGTAAACTGTTAGAGTTAGAGTTTGAAAGGGACAATTCATCAGTTTTAGAAACTTCAGCCAATAATGTTCATATTCTGATGAATTGGATCAGTTCATCAGCATAAGGTGAGGTTTAATAGGCGAATGGGATATTAATTGGGAGCAGAAAGTTGTCCAAAAACCTTCTAATTAGATGTGTGATGTAATTATGGTTTAGAGTGGTTGGGGAGGCGGAAGTAAGAAAGTTTTGGGATGCTAGACTGATGATTGATTAGGGTAAAGGTAGAATGTATATTAAAAGACCCAAATTGTATACCACCAAAGTGGTTGCAATGTCATAATTAATATTAAAAATAATCAGTAATACGTTTACATGTCTTCTTGGTGTGGTCTAAGTTATATAGATTGGAAAACTTGGCATTCATTGTTGAAACATGCCCTGTAGAATTGGTTAGGTGCAGATGTAACCCAAGTATGGGGAAGGTTTTGTTCAGACATGTCTGGGTGATAAGAGGTTATAGTAGCAGTAGCATGGGGAGCCTCAAAGTGTTCATTGCTGCTAAGGAAAGTGAAGTGGAGGATGGGGCTTGAGCTGTAAGCTAAAAGTTCTGATATTAGGTCCATATAACACCTTGTGTGGGAGGTGGGAAGGAGAAGTTGAAGAAGCTTACTGTCATCGTGGTATTGGTAGTTAAGTATGAGTTGTGTGAATTAGTGAATTTTTATGAAATTATTGGGCTACTTGCAGCTTCAGCTGTGTCCTCATTTGTAAGGATCCTGGCAGCCCCAAAAATTAAATTAGCTTATTCACCCCTTTTGATCTAAGAAGGGTAACGTCCCTGAGCCATTCCCTTGGAGAGATTTTCAGATTTGGGACACACCCTTGACAATAGGTGGGTTTCTGCTGAGGCCACTCAACTCAATGTTATGGTAAATAAAAAGACAAAAAGCAGGTTTTGATGGAAAATTTGATTTTGCCAAAGACTTTGTGATGAAAATTGCAACAATCTGCTATGAAATTCAGGCACAATTGGGTGGATTAGAGCTGAAGTCCTGCTGTGAAAATAAGCCCTAAAACTGATTTGGCAATGATACCTCCAAATAAAAGAAATTCTTTTAAAAAATTTGAAAGATTTTTCCGCCATGATGGAACCCCAATGGAAACGAAAAATTTTGTTACAAGAACTACAAATCAAGGCACCTGCAATGTGCAAGCTGATCCATGATGCAAAAAGTCCCAGCGGTCTGGTAAAATTTGTGTGTCCAGTTGTCAGAATTGTCCCCAAGTTCCTGCCCCTCACTTCACATTAATTATAAAAGCCCAGTGCTCTGTTGATGGCAGAGTGCTGGTATATTTTTACTATTCTCAATAAACTATTAATTTCGCTGAACTTCTTTGAACATTTTATAAGTTTTAGACCATGATGTAGATCCCAAAGGAAACACCCCAACCAATGGAGGGTCCACTATCTTTTGTATCTATAATGATGGTGGCCGTCACAATGGTTATTTATGCTATTGCCTCTCTCAGTGTGAAAACCCTCAGGGGCTGTACATTATGAGTTTCACAGGAGGCCCAATTCTGCAAAACGACTATTGAGAATCTCAAACCAAAAGAAACAACTAAACATTCAACCCAAAATTGTCTGAGCTATAAAAAGAAAATGACAAATTAGTGCCACATTTTGGGGAGACTCTACTGGAAGTAAATCAACGAAACAATTGATACTCCCCAGTCAAGTATGCCTCAAAAGTATCAAGAATATTATCTAAAATAGCTTGAGGAGAGCTGTTTGACCCATTACTTAATTTAAAACACTCCAATCATGGGGAAAGCGGGAATGACAATTTGCCAGACGTTGTTTGAAGCAAAATGGCAGGGATAAAACCCAATGAGCCCTTATTGCCGCATGTTATTAAATACATATTCAACCAAGTTGTGAATACCATCTAAAGATGAAAATCCCAATGAATGGCATAACTCCATCTCGCTGACCTTGGTAGTTAAACTCATACTCAAAATGTGGTCACAATTACTTTCAGCAATTAGTTCACTGGTTGGAGCATATCATGATTTTAACCAGATGGATTCCTTCCAATAGTATCAGGACTAGGGGTGTCAGTTAGTCAAATGTAATTGTCAGCTAATCGCCTAGTTTGATACTATTTAATGTTATATTTTTAATTGAGTTTAGGTTTGGCGGAAGCTTCATTTGCTGCCAAAATGCCAATTCAAAGATTATTTGGGAGTTTCCAGTGGAAAGCAAATGAATCTATTACTAGTTATCCAAAATTGGTTCCACCAATTAATCTAGAGCACCGATAACTAATGCTGAGAATACTTAAAGTCTTATTTTATATGATTTTATATACAATTGACCGGCAACTTGTGCTGAAGATAGATTGACTTAATTTAATATTTGGTGATCAGATGAGCGGATTAGGAGGGAATCGCTATGATGAATGAAGTGATAATCTGATAGAGTTCTAGCATAAAGTGGCCGATGGGTTTTCTGGTATTAATTGGCCAAAGAGTGCTTGGGTGCAGTAGCCCAGAATTAGTATAAAAACTCATTCATTCCCTCTGAATAATTATCTTTCTTTCACCCATCTTTTTCTATATGTTTGAAGTAGCAAGAGACACTAGAGTAGGGAAGGTGGGACAGGGGATCCCCAATAGGCGCAGGTGATCACGCCTGGAGTGCCAGCGCGGCTAGCTCCTATGCCTCCTCCCTACGAGGAACTGGTGGGAACCTGGCCAGCTTACTATCAGAGGATGTGCTGACTGGCCGTTAACCTTGTGGGGTTCAGCGCAGGAGTACCTAAGCTACCCAAGATGAGGGATGGACTCGCCGAGGCATGCCCAGATGGGTTGGTGAAGGGTCACAAGGGAAGGGCAGCGCGGAAGTGCTTGAGCCGCCCAGGATGGGGGAAAAACTTTCCAGGGCTTACGATGAGGACACCTGGGGCTAAGGAGAATTCATTGGTGGTTGGTTGGTGGGTTGGACACAGACTTGTAGGGGTTGGTACGCCAATGAAAGAGAAATGGCAAAGGGCCAACCAGTCCTCATAATAGTTGGACTGTCACAATAGAGGAGCCCATGGTCAATTTTGTGACAGAGCAGGAATGGTGTTTGTAGATCAGTACTTTCTACACCTGTCCCCACATGATTCATTTTTCATATTGTCATAAAGGTAATGCCTTATGGAATATAGATTCTTATGTGGGTTTTGGAGTATCCCTGATGGAAGCCCAATCTTTCTTTGGCACGTCAATTGTCTGACATCATTGTAGGAGAACCTAATATCAAATTAGCCCTTATATGGGTGAGAAGTCAATAGATCCTGCTGATGCAAAGGCAGTAGTTGCCCGCTCAATATCTGTTTTTCAGAATATGGGAATAAATGCCTATAGTCAACTCAGAGGTAGTATAAGATTGTAATTTTGGGAGAGCGCTGGGTGAGGGTGAGTTGGGTGATCATGTGTAAGATGCAAAGCAAGATCCTTGGGTGGATAAGACGACCTGAAGAAATTCGAGGACTGGACAAACCAGTAAAATGAAAATCCAACAGTGTGGAATATCTTAGGAGGAGTTATACCACTGCCCAATACTGGAGCAGCAGGTGGTGGAGCAAAAGACATTAGGAGAGCTATACTTTGGTGATTTAGTCTTGTTAATATTTGTAATTAAATGAACTTCACCCAGGGGTGATATCAAATTGCAAAAAAGTTTAGAGACTACTGTTTTAAGTCCATAATCTTTTCACCACTGTCACAATATATGTAATCCAAATTAAACGATTATGTGTGGATATGTTGGCTATAAAAATTAAAAAAGGACTTTTATGAATCAATATAAACATAACTCCTTGCAAGAAGCTAGACACCTGAAAACCCTTCTAAATTATATCTAAAGTGGTGATAAATTATAGTTTATATTTTTGGGTAAAAGAAATTTAGGTTGTAAAAGCTTTTAATATAGAATTAAATAAGTCAAAAAAACCAAGTTGCATTTAAACCTCTGGAGAATTTAGATTATGATTGGATTCCTAAGGAATTGAGCTAATAAACCCTATGTCTAGGATTTTTAAACTAGTTATTCCCAAATATTTAGTTTAAGACATAAACCCTGGTAGTAATAAAATGTTGTGTTTTAAATTTAAATTTATTGCGGGGAAGGCTGACCAGGGGACGGACACTTCTGATAAGACACCATAGAAAAGAAACTCCTGAAAGAGGAGGGCACCCCAGAGAAGCTAATGCTATCTCCTCTTGCCAGCGGGAACGCCAAGACTGGTAGGGGGGTCACGTGTATAGGGGCAGGCGCTACTATTGAGCACGTGTGTAGGAAGAGGTCTGAGTTGATGAACCAAACTGGGAACCAGGATGAGACCAACTGGCGATGACGTGGTGGGAGGTATCCAAACATCCACACTTGAAAGTGGTCCACTTAGTGCGACCTGAACCGGCGGACAGCTTCCTGGAGGGTGGGGGTGGAGCCTGATATGGCATCCAAGCCAATCGTGTGGATAGTCCACATGGCGATTGTGACCACCAAGGCATGAAGGGAGGGTGGGAGAGGGGAGGCCATTGATAAAGCAAACAAGTCCTTAGATATACTGAAGGGTTGTGCCTGATCCTGGCAAAGCAGACGTTGTACCTCACGCCATATTGCTTTAGATGGAGGGCACTTTTCCAGGCGGTGAAACATCGTTCAACTGGCCACACATGACACAGGATGAGTGCAGAGCATTAGAGCGTTCAGCAGTATGGTACACCCATCTCAAGCAGCACCACACATGGGAACGGATATGAGGCTGCAGAAGAGGGTGATGGGCGCACTTCCAAATGGCTTTCTGGGTATCAAGGGGATAGGGGATGTCCATCATGTCCAGTCAGCCCTGGACAAGGTATGGGGCCTCATGGGCATCACTCCGTTCTGAATGGGAAGTCCCTGTACCTCCTGGGTGAACCAAGGAGAGGGGCCCCCCTCTGGGCGGTGTTCCCACAAATGCAAATCCCCACTCAGCGTTCCGCATGGAGAGGAGGATCCTTTTGAGTGGGGTAACGTCCCATTTGGGCCTTGCTGCTGAAGGATGGGAAGACAGATACTTCAACAGAGAGTGTGGGTGGGACAGGTTGGTGAGGCCCAGGGATTGGGAGAAGTTGGAGCGGGCCACGTGAGACCAGCGTTGGGCTGAAATTGCAGGGTTGGTAACAGCAGCGATCCAGGTGCCAAGGATTTTGGCAGCATGGGACTCAAAGTTGAGCAGGCTCATACCACCACTATGGCGAGGGCCAAACATGACATCCAGGCGACTGGCGGTGGGCGGCCTGACCAAAGCCACCCTTGCAGAAGGACAACAGTGATTTGAAGAAACTTGGGGAAAAGCGATGGCGTGGGCCCCAAACCAAACTTTGGAGAGGAGCATAGAGTTGGCTAGTACTACCCTGCCTGTAAGGGAATTCTGACGGGCTCTGAGGGAAGATATGCGTTTTGTCACATTGTCTAGAATATGGTTTTCCATCACCGTTAAGGCGTACCCACCTGCCTCCAGACACACCCCCAAATGGCGGACAGGGCCCACGGTGGGGCTTGGCACAAAGGGGAGCACAAGCGGGGCGGTGTGGGGTGGGCAGGGCAAGCTAACTCGTGCGCTAGCTGATGAGGCGGATAGGAAACAGGGCGCTGGGGCCCAACGGGCTTGACACCGACCAAGGAGAATGATTTTGGTTTTGGAGGCGTTGAGTGCAGCATTACTTACCCTGGAGCAAACCTGGTTAGTAGCTTCAAGCGCGCGTGCATCATGATTATTAGACACCCCAACCACACATTCATCAGAAAATGCCAACATCTTGACTGGGGCTTGGCCTTGCACATGGACCCCAGTAAGGCAGGCATTAACATTATAAAGAAGCGGGTTAAGGCTGAAGTTATACAAGAGTGGGCTCAGAGGGTTCCCTTGGAGTAGGCCCCTTTGAGGGAGGACTACATCTGTGAGAAATCAAGGGCCACGCACTGCCATTGTTGCAGATTCCGTGAGCATCATTACCCAGTTGATGAAGCGAGGGGGTAGGCGGATTTGATGGAGTCAGGCCCTGAGGTATTCCCAGTTTACTCTATCATAGGCCTTTTGTTGGTCCAAGAATACAAGTGCGCCAGAGGCCGTGGACTGAAAGATGTTGGATACGGTGTGTATGCTGTCCCAAATCGACCTTCTAGGTATGAAACTGAATTGTTCAGTGGAGATGAGAGCAGAAGCAGCAATCCCTAGACGGTTAGCCATGATTTTAATAAAAAGTTTAGTATCATTGTTGGTGAGAGGAATGGGGCGCCAGTTGGCCAAGTCCAGCTTATCCCCTTTTTGAATAGTGGAATGGTGTAGCCCTCTTGCCCTCCTGGTTGGAGGCGCGTTTCCAAAAGGCTTTGGTTAAGAGAGGCAAGCAGCAATGGGGATAAATCCTTGAAGTACTTCTTATAGAACTCATAAGGAATGCTGTCTGGACTGGGCATTTCCTATATGGTGCACTGCAATTGGCGGACCAGAGTTTGTCCCAAGTAATCAAATTCATCAACTCTGGGAAACGGGAAATGGTGTGGATGTGTGCACTTTTAAGAACTTTGCCATTTCAGCCAGCTGAATTGGTTCGGATCAATACAACTCAGAGTGTTAGTTTTGTATTTTGACCGCCACTTCAGCCAGTGTATCTGCTACAGAATTATCTGGCCTTTGCACCTGAATGCAGGCCAAGCTCTGGCGTGGTGTGAAGAATTTTCGAAAAAAGTAAGTGGAGCACGTGTTGCCCGCTGTAATGTGTTTAGATTTGTACTGAACACAAACCTGATGCTTATTTTATCTCACTAGAGCGTTAAGGTGGGCAGTTACTTTCGCCCACTTGCAACCCCAAGCTGAACTGTAGCCCACAGCTGGGATGTTGGACTCCAGGTGGTCTAACTCTTCCAGAGCGCGCAAAATGACTGCTGAGGTGGACCATGAGCATCAGGAGGAAAGATGGCGAGCCTGGCGGATTGTGATCGCCCTGAAGGTAGACCATGTGGAAATTGGATCTGCACAAAATGGTGCGACAATCTCTGGAGCTGTGGCCATAAATTCCACCCACAAGAAAAACTTGGCGGTGAGATTTTGGCCGAGCAAAGTTTGCACCATTTTAGAGCCCGAGCTGCTGGGTTATATAAATGGAAGGAGATTAATACCAACCTGTGGGTGGAGAAATTGATTTTCATCATGGTGAAATGAGAAATTTGGTTTGAAATTTCAATGGCGCGAGGATAAGGTTGATGCGGGACATGGACCTTAACTGGCCATTGTGGATGTGGGGGCGCAACATGTTTTCAAGTAGCAGAGCGTGATGTGGCAAAGTATCGACCAACCCTAGGGTGGCTTTGAGAACGCGGAGTTCTATGTGCCCCTGTGGGGGTGTAGATAATGAGGGCCAGCGGTCTGTGAATGGGCTCAACGCAATTCATGCCGCCAACAACAAAAAGTGTCAGGGGGCAATGGAATGGAATTGACCAATGAGAAAAATTCCTAACGTTCTTGTTCAAAGGTCAGGGCATAAATGTTGATAGCGTGCACTTCAATGTCCCACAAAAAAGTGACAACAAGGACGCGGCTGTTTAGGAATGAGTCTGACAAAATAAATTTAAAATTTTTGTTCACTAGAACTAGCACCCCACAGTGCTCTGACCAGAAGGAGAGAGAAGGGAGGAGCATGGATTTCCATGTATCCTCAGAACCGCGTGGACAGTGGGTTTCCTGAATGGCCAGGATGTCCACAGGTAAATTATTTTGTAAAAAACTCAGTTTCCTAGCCCAGGACGGCGAGTCCTTGAGTCAAGTGATGTTCAACGTCCCTAAAGTAAAGGCTCCCCCCATTGCACCTTAGGTTTGAGGGGAAGGGCACCCAAGCCCTTCAGCCTCCTCAATTCCTTCATGATGCTTGATGGCGCTCTGGGTACATGATGCTACTGTATAATTGTCAGAATGGGTAGCTTTAGCAGTTAGGTTCAGGTTGTCTTTTGCCTTTGCTTTTTTCCCCACTGTAAGACAAGATTTTTGCAGTGCGTGCATTTTTGGTGCACTATCACTTGGAAGTGGAATATCAGCTGAAAATTGGTGACCAATTCGGTCCTAATCAATGTTTAAGCGCATTGGTAAGGTGAAGCTGACTCGCCCAGCGGGTGTTCAGCTTATGGCCCAATCAGCTTGGATGTCCCAATCTGATTGTTCAAGGGATTCATGCGCTTCTTCTGCCGCGAAAGTCTTAATGTCCTCCTGGAGCTGGGATGGCGGAAGCAGTCTTGGCCATCTCCTTGGCCGCCACCTTGCGGGCCTGTTTGGCCTTTTTCCGCTCTTGTGGGGATATTGGTTTTACTAGGATGTAGCATCCTTGCGCTCCCCATGTGAAGTGTCATGTGCACATGACATAATAGTGGGGACCAACCCCAAAGATAAGGCTGGGCGCCAGGAGGCCCAGAGGGTGAAGCTACAGGTCCTCCTTGACCTGAGGCACACCCTAGACCAACGCTGGGTTTAAGCAAAATATGCCCATATTGGGACTAGTGTTGTGCCATATGGCCAGCCCCTCACAATGGCCCAGGCGTTAAAACGGATGGTTTACTGAATTAACGCTGACAGTTCCATTCAGTTCATTGAGTAATGGGGTTTCAAAACCTGTTCCACTTACAAAACAATGTGTTCAGGTCAAATCCAACTTCAATCAATCACTCGAGTGAAGTCAGTTTTGGCTTATTCAATGAATTTGGATGGAAGCATAGCCTTATTGGTGGGTCAGTGCTTGGGTCCACTGCCGAGAACCTCGTATTCCCCCATCAACACTTTAATGTATTTTCCCTAACCAACATTCCTTGTTGGTCAACTTCCCAAATAAACCTTTTCCCATTTTATGTTTTATTTTTATGATATTCTGAACGTTCATGTGTGGAACCTCTTTGAGGAGGTCTCACACTCCATTAACCTTGCCATCGCAGATACTATGAAGCTTTCCCCTAGCGCACCATTGGTTCGCCCAGGTTCTCTCCAACCTGGGTTTCTTATCCCTTTCACTTTGTGCGCCACGTTGCTTTTGGTGATTATTTTATTATAAAATTCGCATTTTATGCCCAAGTTGTTATTGCTCCACCACCCTCTGCTGGGCTCTAATCACTTTGGCACTAACGGCTAGTTCCTTGGCATTGGCCTGGTGCACCGTGCACTGCCACACTGGGAACAGGAGAGTTATAGACACTCTCCTAACAGGAAGGCTGCCTTTGTGTCAGATGTCAGTTCATAGTGGGCTTCTCCACCGCCATTTAGTCTGAGGGAAACTCTTGATATGTAATGTCCTCCTTGGCAGGGCAGGTGTGGGCCTTGTGGCCAAAAGCGCTACAGAATGCGCAGATGGGAGGTTCTCTGTCCATGGTGACCCTGAAAGGGTGAGTGTCATTCCCATTAATGTTGACAAAATTGGTATGCAGGATTTGGGTCAGATCCTTCGCTATCCCCTCAGCTGGGGTTAGGACTGCAATCTCTTTGCCTGTGAACAGGTTTGGCATTAGCATAAACCGCTGCATTTTGAAGGATTGAATTTCGCCATATATGGTGAGCCCAGTGTTCAGGTGTTACTTGAGTATGGTGAGTTTGACTGTAGTGGGCAGAAAGTCAAAAGTTATGAAAATTTGATTTGATTTTGTCTGATGAGTGCACTTATTTTTGATGACCTGCTGTCCATCCAGGAGGTCTACTACAACGCGCACCATTGCGGCTTCATCAGCTGCTTCCTTACAGTTGAAGCCAAGATCCAGCCAACCACGTGGCATGGAATGGGGTGCAACGTACACCGCGTTTGGGAAATGAGTGTGTACATCTTCATAAAACCTCTCCCAAAGCGCCATCTGCTGAACATCCAGGAATAACTACGCCCCATGTTCCACTGACGAGTGTGTTTGGGAGTGCGGCATATTGATGTACTGGTTGCATCGCGCTTGCCAAGCTAAAAATTCCAGTGAAATGGTAACTGCCAGTATTATTAAGTTTATCTATTCCCCTGGGCTCGCCGGGGCATTTGTGAAATTTGGATATTGCAGGGCCAACACCTGTGACCTTGACTTTACTCGCCCAACTTCTCCCTGACATTGGGCGCCAACTAATCTCCTTGATGAGATTATTAAACTTTTACCAGACTTGAATTGAATCTTGTTGCAAAAGTGTTTGCAACGAGAGAGAAAAGTCTCAATAAAATTATATGTTATTATCATATTATAGCAAAAATGTTTTTTTACTTACATAACAATCCTCTTCAAAAGTTTTAATCCTATGATGCCAAAATAAGGCCTATGATAAATTCTAATTTGCTGCTACAAGCGGCAATAATGACAATAATATTGGGCTTTTTAGCGGACAGCAACTGTTGACATAAATGAATCGTATATCATTATAAACTTAGTCAAAAGAAAATGAAAAATCCCCCGATGCTGTTGAGATCCTTGATGCAGATGTTAGCATCATTGAGCTTGACAATTTGGATTAAAAACAGAATTTCTTAATGCCCATTTCTCTTGCCTCTTCTTTTTTATAAAAAATGATAGGAATAAAATGCCAGTAATAGGTGATTTTAGGTCGCTATTGTGGGTGCTTGAATACTTTTAAAGAAGATAGGCTTCCAATGGCACTTCATGTTTCAAACAATACTTCATATATAGTTTAGCCCACTTTTAATTTATTAATCTTTTAGACTGGTATTTATAAATTTTCAATTTTAGCAACTCACATTTTACTCAAATACTATACAATGAAGATCTCTAGCCAATTTCATTAAAACTCAACGTTATTGTTCAGCTACATACCTTTTTAAGAAACTAATATAGTAATAGTTGATCTAGCCCAAGAGAGGTGCATCCACAGAAATTTTATTTGTAGGTGCATAATAAGACTGGACTAAAAAACTCCCAACATGGCACTGTGGCAGCTGACCTATGCGGCCATGGTGGATATATAAGGGGAATTAGGGGATCTACAGGTAGCACTGCTCTAAGGCCAGTCATGAGGGCGGTTAAGGGGGCTTGGTCATCTCTATTATGGAGTTGAAGGTAGTTTTGTGAATATCTATCTTGTCAGGACGCTCAACAGTTTTTAAGAGCCTTGATGTAGTTTTCAAGTTGTGACTCAGCGTGAAACATCAACTTTGGTAAGCATGCATAATCATTAAGTTGTTGGTAGGTCTGGGAATAATGCGGATTGAAAAGCTCCACCTTTTCAGCATTAGTGCAAGAATATCCTGTGGGAAATGCAAGCTCCCTAATTTCATTGTATTAGACCTAATAAAAATTTGACATAAACCTGGACAATGTTCTTGTTAAGTAGAGGCTGCATGTCCTCATGAGTGGCTTGAAAGAAGGGGCAGTTGATGGGGAAAGCAGTCAATTTAACAATGAGCTTATGGTGGTTACAGTAAATGTGGAAGCAAGTCAAGGGCTTAAATTGTCACTGAGGAATGGGATCTTAAGAAGATCAAAAGAAAACAAAGAAAATTTAACCATTAAAATTGAGGATCAACTACATGAGTTATATTTTCATTAGTCATACATAAAGAGCTTCAAATAGGGTGAATTTGGGTAAATAGTTGCCAGCAACAGGAGCTGATTGATTGGGGCTAAAGTTGGCCCACTTTCACTGATTACACTAAATTGACTGAGTTTGAGCCACAATAGACCTATGCACAAGTTAGATGATGTATTTAATTAGTGGGTGAAATTGGAGCATCACCCACATAAATTGAAAGATAGAAAAGGATAGAGCCCCATTCAAAAAAGATGTCAACTTAGTGGTAGGACTAACGCTGAAAGGAGAAGGGTGGATGTTGGTATGGTAATAAGTAAAGGGCAATTACTTTTGAACTAATCAAGGCTTAAGCACAAGGATCAGACTGAGCGGCCATTCTTGACTTGGGCCATATTGGGTGGTCAGGGACAGACAAGATAACAGTTCAGTAGATGAATTTCAAGGTGATTTGTTATCAGGGAATGGACAAATAGTTGCAAAGGCATAAACCTGAAAGCAGGCTGACACTATTGGTATTAAAAAGTAGAAGACAGGATCAGCGCCATAAGTGCCAAACCATCCAGAAATAATGGTGGATATGCTTGAGGATGGTTGGGCAGACTTGATAACTGTACCAATAGAGTGGCATCTGCTGGAAAGCTTTTGCAGGTAGTGGAATAGGGAATTTTTGTAAACTGGTTGCATTTTAGTTGTGAACATAGCTTGATCTTCATCATAGAAGCCCAGGTTCGACAACTTAATGGGAGGAATTTAATAAGTCTGGCTAGATTGAAGCTCGCCTGAGCAATCTTAGTAATGGCAGCATTTGCATAAGGGAAAAGGTTCCTATAATTGACCCAAAGGCTAAAGTTCTTTTTGTTTTAAAGGAGCACCAGGGAGGATATGAAGCATTATCAGGGAGCCGCAAGATGTTGGGCTAAATCCTGAAATGGAACAAAGTGACTTGTGGGATTTAAAGGATACAGAGATAGCCTTGGTGCGCTTTGGAGGTGGCCAAAAACAATAGGTGGCGGCGAATTACAACCCCCATATGGAGGCAGTAGGCGTTAAATCTGGCATTTTTTTATTTTGGCAGATAATTAATGGGTGTTGTACTTTTAACTAACAAAATTAAATTTTCTCACTAAGTGATCAAGGCAAAAGAGTTTTTTCAAAAATTAATCATAACATTTGTTTTGTTTAATAACTAAGAGAAAAACGTTTGTTTTAGTTATCTCAAAAAGATAATCAGGAATCATATCTAAGGTAATTTAAAATATTTGTGTCTTAGGTGCTATTAAGCTTTTAAATTCAGTTATAATAAAACATCAACATAAAAGACTTTTTAAGAATTAGAAGTAAAGCTTAAGCCATTATGCTTCATATAGAGTTTTTAAGCTATCACCTAATCAGAGTGAATTTACATGACTGCCTTCTATATGATATGATTAAATGCTTCAGATAATAGTGATCAATATAACAAGGTCATTTATATTTTTAAATTAAGGTTGCATGGTGCTATTATATATATTAGAAAACTATTTTAGAAAACTTTAAAATATTGAGCGTAGTTCTTTATGCTAGATCTCCTTAGCTTTGTTGGGTTAATAAGCGTTGGATGGACTAACTGTTTTATATTTTGAGCAGTAGATTATTAGCTTTTAATCTTTAAAAAGATATTCTGCAATGTAAGGGTAATTTAGTGTTTTATTTTTATGATAAATGAATATATAAAAAAAGATAATGCAAAAGAAAACTATACACTTATTAAATTTCTGTTTAGACATCACTTTTGAGTGATTTTAAAACAAGCAAATTATCACCATCGCCTCACTGTACCAAATCTTCCGTTTCATGCCCTTGAATCCACCACCTGCTGCCACAGTGTAGGGCAGCAGTGCTCCACCCAATAGCATTTACCACCCAGCAGACAAAAACATGTGGACTGGCTCATCCAGACCACCTTATGTAATGTGATGGTTTTTACCACCAAGGGACATACTACTGCACCTAGCATATGTCCACCCAACCCACCCCACTGTCATGGCTAAATTACTTGATAGTAGGCACCAACCCCAAGGTAAGTATGGGTGGCAGGAGGCCCAGAAGGTGAAACTTCAGGCCCACCCTGACCTCAAGCACACTTTAGACCAACTCTGGGTACAAACCAAATAGGCCCAGGTTGGTACTAGTTAGGTGCATAACGCCCAGCCCCTTGTATCAGCTCAGGCATTAAAACGGATGAGTTATTCAATTAATGAAGACAGTACAATTCGGTTGATTGAGGAATGGGGGTTCAGAACCCGTTCCATTTTTATGAAATTACGCATTTGGGTAGGGTACAACTTAAATCAATTACTTGAGTGGAGTCAGTTTCAGTGTATTCCACCAATTCAGATGGAAGTTTTTGCATATTGATGAATCAGTTCTTAGGACCACTTTGACAAACCCAGAATTACCCTAAAATGTTTAAATTTGATTTTTGTGACCAACATTCCTTGTTGTTCACTTTTCTTAATAAACTTTCCTATTTTTTCGTTTTATTTAAGTTATCTCAGACAATCCCATGCGTAGACCTCTTTAAGGAGGTCTCACGCTACATTAGCCATTCCATTTTGAGTATGATTAGGTTATCCCCTAGTGCATCGTTGTTTTGCCCAGGTTCCTCCACCCTGGGACGCTTACTCCTTCACCCTCTGTGCACCGCGTTGGGTTAGGTTAATTATTCATACTAATGATCGCACTTCTCTACTTAAGTTATTATTGCTCCAGCACCTTCTGCTGGGCTCTAGTAACTTGTATTTGGGTAACTAGTTCCTAGCATTGGCCCTGTACACCGTGCACTACCACGCTGGGAACATGAGAGTTATAGACACTCTCCTTATATTAGTCAGCCAACCACTTTATTTTATGTGCATGAACCTTTTCTGTGTGGGACTTTTCCAAAGTGTAAATGGCAGGCGCCAGCTATGGGCTTTGGATGTGGTCAGCTGCACCGCTGTTTCCTCCTTTTTATGAAGGTTGGAGCATCTCAGCGTTATTTTGGCTACCTCCAACTGGAAAGCACCCACCCTTCATGCTCATACTGGTGGATATGGAGTCTTCTAGGTCCAAAAGTCGTGATTCCCCAACTTTCCACCGATATTTACAAAAACAAAGTTAAATAAATGGGGTTTAGTTTTGAAGCACGTTCAGACGATGGCAGCATACTTGGCGCAGATGGGCCTGGGGTGGCGGCCTTGGATACGTCGGGAATTCTATTTTAGTGCGGTAATAAAGTCGTTCACATCTAAAAACGTGTATTATAATGGAAATCCTATATACATATGAGCCATATTTGCTCTCTCATGGCTCAGATATGGAACCCACTCCTGTAAATCAAATCACCCAGAAAATCCCCGTTTGACCTCATCCATGGTTTGCAGCACTCAGGAAGTTGAAAAGGAGCTGCGTTTGCGTACAACAATGTTTATGCTCTGCTGAAGATATGGTGGGATATGTGGCCTCAGTAGCAAGAGTGGCCAAATATCCCTCTCCATTCTTTAATTTAAACACTTACCAGAGTGACATGTTAATGCCAGATGAAGAGTTTGTTGGTGATGTACTGGAATTTTCTGCATTAAATAAAGCCCACTCGGGGTATTTTCTACAGACTGCTACCCTTTACTCCCCTTTAGAAATGCAGCACCACTATTTTGGTGGATACGGCGCCTTTGAAAACTTTATGGACCAAAGCCTAGCCGACTACCTTGAGCTGAGTTACTTGCCATGAGGCATGGTTAGGGGAGGGGGAGTCCCAAGGTATTCCCACTCTGAAGGTCATTGGGGCAGTGGACTATCAGATTGGCAAGTACCACTTGTCTGATCACTTCCATGCTATCAAAAACCTCTTGTACCCTATCATTTTGGGTGTGGAGTGGTGGCGGAAGTTTGATGTGAGAACCAACTTGAAAGAGAATACCCTATCCCTAACATTAGAAATTGGTCACGCATTAGTTGTTTCTTTGTCTGAGACTAATGTCGAGGGAGAAATGCCCCACTGGCCTCATCTTCACACCCTTAGCCTTGCCCCCATGCTGAAGCCCACCGTGGTGGTTCCCCTACCTTCTTGTTTGGAGGGTTTGGAATCTTCATTTGATGCAGCATCAGCTGATGCATTATCTAAACATTCCAAGTACAACTGTGAGTTCAAGCTCGCTGTGGATCTGGTGCATATATTTTCCCCTATTTACCTATTGACTGTCCAGGAGGAGGAGGCGTTAAATGTGTGGGTGAAGGAGCAGTTAGCCAAAGGCGCGATTTTTCAGCGTACCTCCCCTGTATGCTCCCCACTTCTCTTTGTTGACAAGGCTGATGGTACTCTATGCCCATGTGTAGACAAAGGGAATCTCAACAATGTCACAGTACCAGATCTCCATCTCATCCCTTTGGATTCCCAGATTGCGCGCTATGTGGAGAAGGCTAAGGTCTTTTACAAGATGGATTGCCTCAATGCATTCAATCAGATTCAGATTAAGAAGGGACAGGAGTGGTTAACCACATTATGTACCAGAAAAGGGATTTTCCAGTTTTAAATCATGTCTTTTGGACTTAAGAATGCTCCTGCTATATTTCAGCGCCACATTGATGCAGCGTTGGGGACTTGTTAGGGGTATGCGCGGTTTTCAACATGGATGATATCCTGGTTTTTTCCCCTGATCATTAGTCCCATAAAGTACACCTTCAGCAAGTGATGGAGAGGTTAAGAGCAGCCCTCTTCACGCTAAAGATCAGCAAGTGTGAATTCTTCAAGTCACAGGTAGCTTTCCTGGGCAACTACGTGTTTGACTAAGGACACATGATAACTCCAGACAAGAGAAGGCTATTTGTGAGTGGCCCACCCCCACTTTGGCCAAGGAATTGCGGAGTTTTTGGGGACGTGTATGTTCCTCAAGAAGCTCACGCCCAATCTTTTTGACGTGGCAGCGCCTTATATTAGGCTAGCAGTGCAAAGGTGCTTAAGTGGTCCCCCATTTTGGAGGATGCTTTCCAAGCAGTGAAGTACAACCAATTGTCCACGTCAGTTCTTCGCCATGTAGACCCTTCAAAAGTTTCATTGTGTCTACTGATGCCTCCAACTTCGCCATAGTGGCTGCCTTGTTACAAGTAGGTGAAGATGGTATAGAGCATGCGGTGGGATATTTTTCTAGGAAAATATCTCTTCCACAGTTGAATTACGCCGTTTATGACAAAAAGTTACTAGCAGTGGTGGAGGCACTGACTTACTGGCGTAACAACTTACATGGCTCCTCCCAACCTTTTCCATGTACGTACAGATCACCGTGCCTTGCTGTACAACCGCGCTGCTCATGTCCTAACCCCATGGCAGACCAATTGGAATGAGACCCTTGCCCAATTTGCATTTTCTTATGAATTTACCAAGGGCAAGGAGAATAGTTTGGTGGATAGTTTAAGCCGCAACCATGCTTTGGATCCAGATCCAAAGGAGGTAGAAGACTATAACACCCAGTTGATGATTCCACCGTTTAAGATTTTATTTTAACTTCCTGATTCCACGGCCAATACGCCTGCGCTTGCACCTCTGGAAAATACAGAGGAATACAGCATGTTCAGAAAGGTATTCCTTTCTCAGCCGTTATCAGCCAAATATACTATGGTACTTGCCAAGAGCGCTTTGAATCAGGAGGCTTTAGCCAGGGGGTATCACTTAAAGGATGAGATGGTGTGGTTTCAGGGGCGACTATGGGTTCCTGATGGACCACTACACCAGGTAATCATCTTGGAACATCATGACGGAATCACCGTTGGTCAACCTGAGAAAGCAAAGACCTTTGAGTTAATATGATGCACCTACAATTGGAAGGTCTTGCCTGCTCAGGTGAGCCGGTACTGTAAAGAGTGCCTGATCTGCAATCAAATGAAACCCAATTGTCAACTTTTAGCAGGTTTGTTGGTATCAGTCCAAAAAGGCTGAAGGGCCCTGGACTTCCTTATCAGTAAATTTGATTGTGGAATTACCCGTTTCTGATGGTTATGATACCATCATGGGGGTGGTGGCCCGTTTTACAAAGTTTGCTCACTTTATTTCTAGAAGAACAACAATAACAGCGGCTGAGATGGCCAGGCTCTTCGTCACTGATGTGTTTGCGCTACATGGGCTTCCTCAAGAAACTATTAGTAACCAGAGACCCTTGTTTACCTCCGTCTTTTAAGAAGAGTTGTGTAAGACTCTTCAGATTCGCCCCTGCCATTTAACTGCCTATCACCCCCAATCAGATGGGCAGACAGAATGAGCGAACCAGTGCTTAAAACAGTTCCTGCGGTGTTACACCATCGCGGATCATTCAGATTGGGTTTCTCACCTTCCTATGGCCCAATTTAGCTACAATAACACTTTTGCATTCTTTGATTGGTTATTCCCCCTTTTTCGCCAACCATGGTTTTAACCCCGCCTTTAACATAGAGCCCAGATGTAGATCCAAAGTTGAAGTGGTGGTGGACTTTGCTAAGACTATCAAAAATGCCCACTAGGAAGTTTCTACAAGCTCAGAGGTGGCAATGCAAGTATATAAAGAGAACGTCAATGGTAAGTGGTGAGTGGGTCCAGCGTACAGGGAAGTGAATCTCATGATGCTTGATGCTTGTAACATCCCTATCAAGCAGCCATGCAAAAACTGGGTCCAAAGAGGATTGGTCCTTACTGCGTTATTAAAAGGTGGACCATGCCTCATACAGTTGGATCTTCCCTCTTCTTTTAAGATCTTATCTGTCTTTCATGAGAGCAAATTGACGTTGTTCACGGTATCCTACATGAGACTCCAGAGGCTTATCTTGTGGATGGGGCACCAGAGTGGGAAGTGGAGGAAATAGTAGCCTCCCATCGTGTTAAAAGAAGGCTTGAGTCTTTGGTATCCTGGAAGGGTTTCACCGCTGAAGAGAACAGTTGGGTACCAGCACGTGATTGTGTGCATGCCCAAGACCTGATCAAAGTGTTCCATAATCGTTTTCCAGAGACTGCAGGATCAAAGTTCAAGCTTCCAATCACTGATATGAAGTTTGCCCCCGCACATAAAAGCTTTTCCTCAGTGAACGCCCCTGGAGGGGTGGAACCCAAGAAAGAGGAGAGGGTAATGTCATGGTTAAATGTCTTGATAGTAGGCACCAACCCCAAGGATAAGGCTTGTCATCAGGAGGCCCAGAAGGTGAAACATCATTCTTTCCCTGACCTCAAGCACACTTTAGACCAACTCTGGGTTACAAATCCAAATATGCCCAGGTTGGTACTAGTGAGGTGCATACCGCCCAGCCCTTTGTATCAGCTCAGGCATTAAAACGGATGAGTTATTCAATTAATGAAGACAGTACAAAACGGTTGATTGATGAATGGAGGTTCAGAACCCGTTCCATTTATAGAATTATGCATTTGGGTAGGATACAACTTAAATCAATTACTTGATTGGAGTCAGTTTCAGTGTATTCTACCAATTCAGATGGAAGTGTTTGCATATTGATGAATCAGTGCTCAGGACCACTTTGACAAACCCAGAATTACCTTGAAAATGTTTAAATTTGATTTTTGTGACCAACATTCCTTGTTGATCAACTTTCCAAAATTAACTTTTCCGTTTTTCCCGTTTTATGTATGTTATCTTGGACGATCTTGTGCACGGACCTCTTTGAGGAGGTCTTGAGCTAAGTAAACATTCCATTTTAAATATTATTAGGTCATCCCATAGTGCGCCATTGGTTAGCCCAGGTTCCCTCCAACCTGGGAAGCTTACCCCTTCTCCATTTGTGCACTGCGTCTGGTTAGGCTAATTCACCCTAATGATCGCACTTCTCTACTTAATTTAATATTGTCCCAGCACCTTCTGCTGGGCTCTAGTAACTTGCATTTGGGTAACTAGTTCCTAGCATTGGCCCTGTACACCGTGCACTACCACGCTGGGAACATGAGAGTTATAGACACTCTTACCCCCACCCCAAGCCCTACCCTGATCCAATATTCACTTTTGCCTCCATGTAGAGTATGGACGTCACTTCCTGTATTCCAACAAAGCTATCATTGAGCTGGCAACGGCCACCTTTGCACCAGCTGGATTTATCAACTTCCACCCTTACAAGGGCTATTTTGTTATATTCTTTCCCACTGAAGAGGACATGGCCGCTGGAGCTAGCCCTCAATATATAAAAACACACTCATTACCACAACCCGTACATGTTTCCCCAGTGATACCACAGTTCTGGTGACCTTTGCAAACCTTCCCTTGCACCTTCCCCTCTAACACTATATGAAGAATTGATGACAGGGCTGTCCAAATATGGTACAGACCCTATCCTCCACTTCCTTGTCCCAAGCGGTGCTGAGCAACTAGTGTTACCTTGGGCAATGGCCACCCTTACCCCCACCAGCCATCCATAGCCCAGCACATCCCACCACATGCCTATATCCCATATGCACCAATCACTTATTTTGGGCTCGCATTGATAATAGCTGCACAGTTTGCCCCCCTGTCATGAATTGGACCATTCTAAAAAGTTTGTTGATAAAGTTAAAAAATTGGGAACCGCCAAGCCCACCCATGAGGCCACACTAACAGCGTTTGAGTGGGGATTTGGCTGCCCCCACCCCCTCCAGCTGAGCACTCAAAAAATCAGCAACTTCTTGCAACAAAAGCACAGGCTGGCCAATTTTCTCACAATGTAATAATCAGGGGCAGGTTTGGACCCAAAATCAACCAAACAAAATTAACACCCCAAAACTTGCCCAACCACAGCCACATCTCTCCAAATCAATCCCACTCGACCAAAATCCCTGGGATTTAATGGATGAAGTAACAAAAATTAGTGAAATTGTCCCACCTTCAGACTTTCTGATTAATTTAGAACCATATCTGCCTTCCAACCTTGATGCCCCATTCCCACCCGAAAATATGTCCCATACCCACCGCTACCCCTTTCTTGAGTGACCATCAGCTTGCTGAGGCTGTGGTGACCTCATTCAAAAGTCACCAGCTTTGCAGTGCCTGGCACTCTCTGTCGTTGAATTTAAGGAAGGAACATGTTACCCAATTCCCTCCTGATTTCCATGCCGTTCTAAGAGAGGATATTGATTGCTTAAATGAAACTTCCACAACTGCTGTCAAGCATGTTGCTGCACTGGCAGATTTTTCCCCCATCATGAGTATCACCAGAGCCAATATTACAAAGTTTTCCCAGCTTCCCAACGCATGCATCCAAGTGAACACCATGTTGCCAAACTCCTAGAGGCCATGTTCCAGGCTAAATTGTCAATAAAGATAAAGATATTAAAAATTATCTTTATCACCTTAACCCTCATCTTTCAGATGCCCCAACCCCTTGATCTCAGCATTGGTCCGCCTCTTCAATGGTGAAGATGAAATCAATAATCCGCCTGATCCCCCTCCCCCATCATGGTAGGATAAGCGGTTTACCGCTGCTCCACGTGGTAGATTATTTTGCTTTTTTTGGTGTCTCGCCACTTTTTTAGGGCGTGTGATTCTTGTTTTTGGTTCTCTTATTTGGTTTGTGTTTTGGTAATGTCTATCCCCTGAACGGCTTACCTTAAATAAATTAATTTTATAAATTTTAAAATCTATTTATATGTATCTTACAATAATACATTTTTGATATGTGAAGCTAGCTTTGTAAATATGCACCAGGAGTACCAGGGCCAGTAACTTTTCTTGATGTCTCAATTATTTCTCACAGGTAAAGCATTTTTTTGAATAAAATAAACACTTATGAGCCTTTAACAACTATGAGCTTATTTCACTTCTTTAGTCCTGAAGGTTTTACCCTGAGGTGGTTGTGAAATATGTTTATTCCATTACGCCTGGCTTTTAAGAGCATGAGGCAAGGGAAATAGAGAGAGGAGCTTACAAGAAATGGAGGAGATTTGAGCGCAAGAGCCGTGCTGCAGTGGAGACTGAGCTAGTGAGGATGGATGACGTAGTCCAGATCTTCACTGACATCTAAAATATACCTGAAAGTGGGTGATCATAAGCTGGAGGGCTCACACCGTGTGAGTCAAAGGATGTACATAGAAAGGGGTTATGGATGGTGCAAATAGCTATGGCCATGAGAAGACTAAGAGGGGTAAACGGTATCCAGGTAACGTCTTCTCAAACACAAGTCCTGAACTGGGTGTTTAGATAAAGATGATCTTATAGGAGCGTAGACCTCAGGACAGAACTTAGTGACATCTGAACATGTGGAAATCTGATGTAGGTGTAAGTTAGCTAGCTCTGCACAGTGAGGGAAGCTCCAGTGTTGGAAGGTGGAGCTAATATGGTCCCCTGTTTTATGAAAAGTGGAGAACCCACTATAGGGTATGGCACCTTTTCTGACAGAGTGAGTAGTTGGCGTCCTGCCAGAGCCTCTTGAGGTCAAATCTTATGGAGGGAGGGAGAACTTGAGAAGTCGCAGGTGGATGAGAGGTCTTTCATGGGTTGATCCAAGTCTGAAAACTTATACATTGTGCAAAATTGCTTGACAATAAGATTTTGAGGACAGGGTCATACCTTTTATATGGAAAGGCGTAACAGAGCCACGCGCCTACTCATTTCATGTAAAGATGGCTTGGTTTTGATAGAAGGTTAGGAAGATTTTCAGCTTATGGCCAGGGTCATTTTTGAGAAATTTATGAAGTAATTGTGAATGTACATAGGTTTTCTAAGGCTTAAATTTAAGAAATCTACTATGAACATGGTTGTAGGCCTGATAGCTCTGCATGGCTTAATTGTCATTTCAATGCTTTGGATAATTTTTTAGATCTTAATAGAAATTAAGAATTTAATTATACTTTAAGGACCAAATCTACCGCCCATCAAGTTGCTGGGATATTAGAACTTTGTTACAATTCTACAATTAATTTATTATCAATCTGTGCAGCTCTTTTTAACCTACACTTATTAGGTTGAGGGTTTGTACCCTTTTCCTCACCTGAAATCCTTGATTATTTGTACAATATAAAGATCATCCACAAATTATTATAGAAACACTTTTGGAGTCACGTATTTATATTTATTATCTATATTTTTTAAAGCTATGCAGCTGAAACATAACAAATTAAGTCCCAGAATGCCGCAAAAGCGTTATGCAATTTCATAAGTGAGTACAACCAGCACAGAATCCCTGGACTCCAGAACCAAAGGGTCAGTTGAGGCCTCACAATAGGAATTTTTTAAGATTTCATGAGCTGAGCACAATAATTCAGCTATGCAAGTAGCCAGAGGTCAGCTAGGGCACTTATTCAGTTTGCCCTCTTGACACTTGGGTACATTTAATAATGGGGTTTAGGAGCACTAACTTATGATCTTTTGCATTTGCTCATCAAGTGACAGAGGCTGATGCGACAAGAATTTCCAACACACATTGGCCTGTTGATTAGATTTTATTTGCTTGATTTGTCTCATATGGATATTCCAAGACGCCTGAAATCAGTTCATACTTTTTTGATACTATTTGTGCCTTAATATGGGATTTCAACGCTTATCTTTCTTCTGAATGGATGAGGAAATTATTTCTCGTTTAGGTTTGCAATGTCAAATGGCAAACAATCTCTTGCATACCTCGTCCATTAAACTCTCCTAAAGAGATGGCAATACTTAAGGAATTCCCAGAGATACCAACTAATCTTGGCAGAGGGCGAGCGCCCTATGGCATTAGGGGTCGTCTATAATGAAATTATTGCTGTAAGATTTTAAAGTAGATTGTGGTATTGTGTGAGCACGTATCCAAAAAGCTTAAGTCCCCTTCACTGCGAGGTCAGTTTTGGTTGGCATAGCTGTTGGTAGATTGTTTGATTTCCAAACATAACAGAAAGTAAAACGTTGATCCGCATATTTGAGGCTTTCATAAAAGGGAAGATATATTGAAGAACCTGTTTTGTAGAGAAGGAACACGTTAGCCTCCAGGGCCTGTGCCTGAGGAGTGATGTTCCTCTGGTTCCAGATGACTATCATGGAGTCCACTGCTATAGGAAAGGTTTTCTAACCTTTGAGCGTAACTTCTTGGTAGTTGGTGAGGAAGCCCAGGTGGCAGAAGGTATCATGTGTGAGTTCCATACCAAACAGCTGTAGGAAGTTGGGGGAGCTGACCTGCACTACCATCATAAGAGATGATGACCTTACATTGGACTCCTTGTTGTACCTCTAAAGGCTCAAAGAACAGGAACAACATCCTCAGATCAGCCAATTTATAGTCATGTAATATTCCTAGCCATAGTGCAGGTTGAGAGCTTACCAGGACCAGAATCCCATTAGCTTAACCATAAGGAGGCTATGGGGGTTCAAGGTAATGTAGAAGAGGATAAGGATCAGGGGGTCCCCTTGCGAGAGACCCAGTCCTCTTAGTACTTCTTCATAAACTCATTGACACAAGGACTCTGGTGTGAATCAGGTTGTAGATTGCTTATAATCAGTTCCTATCAACAAGCGGGAGTTGAAAGTGCATAATGAAACATTATGTACATCCAAGCCACTGTATATAGGCTTTATCAGTGTCTTTGTGAGCAATGAAGTCCTTTTATTTATAATAGCTAGCTGTCAAAGTCTTGTGTAGGTCGTTGTAGTAATTCTATAGTGACCTCCTTGAAATAAAACAAGGTAGTATAGAGAGAAGCCAGGAGAAACCCACTTGGTGATGAAGCTGGCCAAAAATTATTTAAAGAGTTTGAGGTCAGTGTTGATCAGTGCTAGGGGGCGCCAGCTAGCTATGATTTTCGATCAAACTTTTATAAATGAGGTTTGTGATTAAACCTCTAGAGATATGTAGATTTAGAGTTCATGATATGTGTAGCTAAAAGATCATAGAGGTTCTATTTATCACTGCAGGTTCCATAAGGTCCACTTTGAGGGTATACTTTCAGGTCCAGGGGCTTTGAGTTGTGGGGCTTTTAAACTTGTTTAACGCAGTTCAAAGTTTATATTTGAGGTTAGGAGGAGTAGCTTATCTGGTGTAAAATAAAGAATAATTGGGTACCTAAATAAATAGAGCATAATTAAGGATCTCAATTGCCTTTTAGCTTTCAATCTTTTTACCATTAGTAGAATTGGGGACTCCAGAGCTCTTTGAGTTATATCTACAAAGTTAGAAATAATTGAGATTTAAAAGACTTAAAATTCAAGTCAAAAAGAGCTCTTGTAAATTAATAAATTTAGTTCCTATGTAAAGACAATTAAAGGTGAAATTTTTTTTAGCTATAGCTCTAGTCCAATTAGGCTTTAAGCTTTTCTTAGAAGATCATGTTAATTAATTACACCAATACTTAACATTAGACCAAATACATTAAACTATCAACATACAGTATCTTATATATTATAATTGGATTTATTGCGGGGAAGGCTGACCATGGGACAGACACTTCCGAATATGACTCAGAAGAACAAACTTAGTACCAGGAGAGGCACCCCAGAGAAGCGATGCTATCTCCTGTTGCCAGCGGGAACGCCACTTATGGGGAGGGGAGGAAACGTGGGAGAGGGCTATAGCCACAATTGAGCACGTGTGGAGGAAGGGGTCTGATTTGATGAACCAGACTGGGAACCACGAGGAGACCAGCTGTCAGTGACGCGGTAGGAGGTAACCAAACATCCACGCTTGAAAGCGGTCCACCAGATGAGACTGGAATCTGTGGACCGCTTCTGGAGGGAGGGGGTGGAGCCTGCGATGGCATCTAAGACAATCGTGTGGATGATCCACATGGCGATTGCAACCACCAAAGCACGAAGGGAGGGCGGAATGGGGAGTCCATTGATAGAGCAAACATATCTCTTGATAGATTGAAGGGATGCGTTTGATCCTGGCCCAGAAGACGTTGAACTTCGCGCCATATCACTTTAGAGATAGGGTACTTCTCCAGGCGGTGAAACAGCGTTCCATACTGACCACACATGACACAGGATGAGTGTAAAGCGTTAGAGCGCTCAGCTGTATGATACACCCACCTCAGGCAGCGCCACACATGGGAACGGACTTGAGGTTGCAACAGAGGATGGTGTACATATTTCCAGATATTTTTTTGGGTTTCAATGGAGTAGGGGATGTCCATCATGTCCAGGTAGTCCACCCTGGATAGGACATGGGGCCTAGTGGGGATCACGCCATCATGGATGGGTAGCCCCTGTACCTCTTGTGTGAACTGAGGAGAGGGGCGGCCTCTTTGGGTTGTATGTCCGCTAATACAATTTCTCCACTCAGCGCTCCGCATGGAGAGTAGGATTCGTTTGTAGTGGGTTTTAGTCCCGTGAGGACCTGTGGCCGATGTGTGTGATGTGAGGTATTTCATCAGGGAGTGGGGGTTCAATGGATTGTTGAGGCCCAAGGCGCGGGAGAAGTTGGAGCGGGCTGCGCGAGACCAGTGTTGGGAGGGGAGTGTAGGGGTGGTGACGGCCGCAATCCAGGTGCCCAGGATCTTGGCGGCATGGGCTTTGAAGTCAAGCAGGCCCATGCCACCATGATGTTGAAGGCCAAACATGACCTCTAGCCGCACTGGTGGAGGGCGGCCTGACTAAAGTCATCCTTGCAGCAAGGCGTACAAGGATTTGTAGAAGCTTGTGGAGAAGGGGATGGCATGGGCTCCAAACCAGACTTTGGAGAGGAGCATAGAGTTGGCTAAAACAACCCTGCCAGTAAGGGAAGTAGGGTGGGCTCTGAGAGAGGCGATTCGCTTCATCACATTATCCAGAAAACGGCACTCCATTACTGCTGATGCGTATCCGCCTGCCTCCATCCACACGCCCAGATGGCGTACTAGTCCTATGGTAGGACGTGGCACGAAGGGGAGCACCAGTGGGGCGGTGTGTTTTGAATTAGTAGGGCGAGGACGTGGGCGAGCAGAAGGGCCAGGTTGGGAACTAATTGCTGGGTCCAGCAGTTCTGAAACCAACCAAGGAGGATGATTCCAGTTTTGGAAGCGTTTAGTGCCGCGTTGCTTACCCGGGAATACTCCTGGATGAGAGCTTCAAGAGCGCGTGCATCTTGATTATTAGACACCCCAACCACACAATCATCTGCAAACGCCATTATCTTGACTGGGGCTTAGACTGGCATGTGGACCCCAGTGAGTTGGGCATTCACATTTCGCAGTAGTGGGTCAAGGCTGAAGTTATATAATAGTGGGCTTAGAGGGTCCCCTTGTCGCAAGCCCCTTTAAGGGCGGACTACTTCCGTTAGGAAGCCAGGGCCACGTACTGCCATTGTTGCAGATTCCGTGAGCAGCATCACCCAGTTGATGAAGCGAGGGGGTAGGCGGAATTGATGGAGGCAGGCCCTGAGGTATTCCCAGTTTACTCTATCATAGGCCTTTTTTTTTAGTACTAGATGGTCCCAAACTATCATAGGCCTTTTGTTGGTCCAAGAATACAAGTGCCCCAGAGGCTGTGGATTGACATACATTAGCCACAGAGTGCACGTTATCCCAAATTGACCTTCTGGAGATGAAACCGAATTGTTCTGGGGAGATGGTGGCAGATGCTACAGTCCTAAACGGTTAGCCATGATTTTTGTTACAATTTTAGTGTCTGTGTTTGTTAGAGAAATGGGGCGCCAGTTGGCTAAGTCTAGCTTATCCCCTTTCTTGAAGAGTGTGACAGTGAAGGCCTCATGTCCTCCTGGTAGGAGGCGCATTTTCATCAGGCTTTGGTTAAGTGAGGCGAGCAGCAATGGGGATATATATTTGAATTATTTTTTGTAGAACTCATATGGAATGCCAATTGGGCTTTTGCATTTTCAGTTTGGTGCACCGCGAATGGCTGTCCATAATTCATTTGGAGTAATCAAATTCATTATTTCCGGGTATTGGAAAACAGAGCAGATGTGGGCTCGGTCAAGAAATTCTTCCACTTCAGCCAGTTGAATTGGGTCAGATCGGTACAACTTGGAGTAATACTGTTGCATTTTAATTGCCACTTCAGCAGGTGTATTCGCAATGGAATTATCCGATCTTTGCACCTGTGTGCAGGCCACGCTCTGGCATGGTGCGAATATTTTATTAAAGAAATGTGCGGTGCACTTGTCACCTTTTGTGATGCGTGTGGCCCTGTACTGAACACAAACCCAATGTTTGTGTTGTCTTTCAAGTGCGTTGAGGTGGGCAGCTGCCTCCGCCCACTTCCATCCCTATGCAGAGCTGCATCCTGTAACTGGGATGTTGGACTCCAAGTGTGCCAATTCTGCCAGAGCGTGCGAGATAACCGCTGATGTGGCTCGTGAGCGTCTGGAGGAGAGATGGCGAGAGTGGTGGATGGTGTCATCTTTGAAAGTTGCTCATGTGGAAATGGGGTCCGCACAAAACAGTGCAACAAACTTTTTTTGCCAAAGTTGCCTCTTCTACCCACATGGAAAATCCTGGCAACCCGAGCTCAGGGGGCGGATTTTGTACCAATGTGGGGCCTTAGCAGCTGTGACAGGTAGGTGGTAGGTTAGCAAGACCAGTCGATGGTTGGAGAATTCCATTTTCGTTGTTTTGAAGTGGGAGATGTGGGGTTGGAATTTCGCCGGCTTTAGAATAAGGTCAATGCAGGTCATGGACCTTAATTGGCCGTTGTGGATGTGGGGACGCGTCATGTTTTTGAGCAGCGGGCATGTCATGGCAGCACATCCATTAACCTGAGGGTGGCCTTTAGAACGTGTAGTTCTATGTGACCCTTGAGGGTGTGGGGTGAGGAAGGCCACCAGTCCGTTGGTGTGTTTAGCCAACAGTTCATGTCGCCAACTAGGAAGGAGTCTGGGGGTAGTGGGAGGGATTTGACTGATGAGAAAAATTCCCGACGCTCACGTGCACCATTTGGAAATAGATGTTGACGATTGCATGTGCTACGTCAGCCCACAAGAAAGTGACAACAAGCACTCGGCCATTTAGGAATGTTTCTGAGGATAAAAATTTGAAAAAGTTATTTTTCCAAATTAGCACCCCACAGTGCATCAACCAAAAGGATAGGGATGGGAGGAGCATTGTTTTCCAAGCTTCCTCAGAACGTCGTGGAAAGTGGGACTCCTGGATGGCCAGGATATCCACGGGTAAATTGTGTTGTAAAATACTCAGTTTTCTAGCCCAGGACGGGGAGGCCTTGAGTCCAGCGATATTCAATGTCCCTAGAGTGAAGGTTTCCCCATCGCCCCTTAGGTGCAAGGGGGTGGGCACCTGGGCCCACCATCCTCTTCTAGATCCCCGCGGGCCTTCACAGCAGCGCGGGTGTTAGCAGCAATGCTATCAGTATTTTTGTTAATTTTTGTGGAAAGAGTTGCATTGGCTTTAGCCTTTGCTTTTGTTTCCTTGACGTCAGATGAATCTTTTGCGGTGCGAGTGAGTTTGGTGCACCGTTGAGTAGTCAGAAAATTTTTTTCAGTTGGGATGGGTCCCAAGTCAGTTTCAACCAGTGCGTGGGTGCAACGATTGGGTGAGATTGAATCTCCCATCGGATCCTCAGATTGAGTGGCCCACTCAGCATGGGCTTCCCAATCTGATTGGTTGATGGATTCCCAAGTTGCTTCCACTGCGAAGGTCTCCATGTCCTCTTGGCGTTGTGAGTGTGGGATAGCGGTGGTGGCTTTGGCCGCTTCCTTGGCTGTGGCCCTATGGGCCTGCTTGGCCTTCTTCTGCTCTTGCGGGGAGATAGGCTTTACCAGTAGGTAGCAGCCTTGTGCTCCCCACGGGAAGGCCTCCTTGGTGCTTGCAGTTGGTTCGTAGTGCGCCTCTCCGCTGGCCATGGCCGCTGAGGGGTGCTCTTGGAATGTGATGCCCTCCTTGGTGGGGCATGCATATGCCTTATGGCCAAATGCATCACAGTGGGTGCAAATGGGGGGCGCGCTGTCCACGGTCACCCAGAATGGGTGGGTGGTATGCCCTGCAATATCAATAAAAGTGGAGTGCAGGATCTGGGTTAGGTCCTTTACAATCTCCTCAGTTGGGGTCAGAACTGCGATGGCTTTGCTGGTGCACAGGTGTGGCATCATCATGAAGCGTTGCATTTCAAAAGATTGTATTTCATATATATGGTGAGACCTTCTTTCAGGTGTTGTTCCAAATTGTCATGTTTTACTGTAGTAGGCAAAAAGTCGAATGTGAGGAAAATTTGGTTTGATTTTGTCCATCTGGTGCATTTAGTTTTGACAAACCATTGCCCTTTGGGGAGGTCAACCACTATGCGCACCGCTGCAGCCTCGTCTGCTGCCATTTCGCTTTTGAAACCTAGGTCCAGCCAACCATGTGACATGGAGTGAGGCGGAACGTACACCATGGTTGGGAAATTATGTGCACATCTTCACAAAATTTTTCCCATAAGGCCGTTTTTTGGATGTCCAGAAACACGCGGACTCTGAATTCCACTGGAAAAAGTGGCTGGGAGTGTGGCATGTTGATGTACTGGTTGCATCGTGCTTGCCATGCGAGTATCTCTGGGGAAATAGTGACCGCCAGTTTCTTAGTATTTTTGTCAATTCCGCCAGATTCTCTGGGGTGTTTTCGAATGTTGGAGGCCGCAGGCCTTCCACCTGCTCCTCTTACCTTGCTTGCCCAACTGCTCCCTGACATGGGCGCAGACTAATCTCCTCTGTGAGATTATTAAACTAGATTCAGTCTTGAATTGAATAGGTTGCAATAGTGATTGCAACGAGAAAGAAAAGTTTTCTTATATATTATAATTCAAGGTATTAGTATCTTGATTTTATGGCTTTGTTGCACATAAAGATCATATATAAAAAGTTCTTATAATAAAATAAGAGCTATAAAAGTCTTTTTAATAATTTTTAAGCTGATTAAAAATTCCATCAGCGAGCTGGGAGGAAAGCAGATATTTGAAACTGATAAGAAAAGAGAGTTCAAAAGTCAGATGCGTGGTATAGCAAAATCTGAAAGAATTTTAAATTTATTGTGGGGAAGGCCGACCATGGGATGGACACTTCCAAATATGACTCAGACGAGACAAAACTTAGTACCAGGGAGGCACCCCAGAGAAGCGATGCTATCTCTTGTTGCCAGCGGGAAAGCCACTTATGGGAAGGGGAGGGAACGTGTGTAGGGGACGTAGCCACTATTGAGCACGTGTGGAGGAAGGGGTCTGATTTGATGAACCAGACTGGGAACCAGGAGGAGACCAGCTGTTGGTGATGCGGTGGGAGATATCCAAACATCCACGCTTGAAAGTGATCCACCAAATGAGACCGGAATCTGTGGACAGCTTCAGGGAGGGTGGGGATGGATCCAGCGATGGCATCCAAGACAATCGTGTGGATAGTCCACATGGCGATTGCAACCACCAGAGCATGGAGGGAGGGTGGGAGGGGGAGGCCATTGATGAAGCAAACATATCTCTTGACAGACTGAAGGGATGTGTTTGATCCTGGCCTAGCAGACGTTGGAGTTCGCGCCATATTACTTTAGAGGTGGGGCACTTCTTCAGGCGATGGAACAGCGTTCCATACTGGCCACACACGACACAGGATGAGTGTAAAGCATTAGAGCGCTCAGTTGTACGATACACCTGCCTCAGGCAGCGCCACACATGGGAGCGGACTTGAGGCTGCAACAGAGGATGGTGTGTATTTCCAGATAGTCTTTTGGGTCTCAGTAGAATAAGGGATGTCCATCATGTCCAGGTAGTCCACCCTGGATAGGACTTGGGGTCGAATGGGGATCACGCCATCATGGATGGGTAGCCCCGTACCTCTTGTGTGAACTGAGGAGAGGGGCGGCCTCTTCGGGTTGTATGTCCACTAATACAAATTCTCCACTCAGCGCTTCGCATGGAGAGTAGGATTCATTTGTAGTGGGTTTTGGTCCCATGAGGACCTGTGGCTGATGTGTGTGATGCGAGGTATTTCATCAGGGAGTGGGGGTTTGATGGATTGTTGAGGCCCAAGGCTCAGGAGAAGTTGGAGTGGGCCGCGCGGGACAGTGTTGGGATGGGAGTGTAGGAGCAGTGACGGCCGCAATCCAGGTGCCCAGGATCTTGACGGCATGGGCTTTGAAGTCAAGTAGGCCCATGCCACCATGATGATGAGGGCCAAACATGACCTCTAGCTGTACTGGTGGAGGGCGTCCTGACCAAAGCCAACCTTGTAGCAAAGCATACAGGGATTTGAAGAAGCTTGGGGAGAAGGGGATGGCGTGGGCTCTGAACCAGACTTTGGATAGGAGCATAGAGTTGTCAAGAACAACCCTGCCAGTGAGGGTAGTAGGGTGGGCTCTGAGAGAGGCGATTCGCTTCGTCACGTTGTCCAGTATATAGCACTCCATTACTGCTGACGCGTATCCACCTGCCTCCAACCACACGCCCAGATGGCGTACCGGTCCTATGTTAGGACGTGGCACAAAGGGGAGCACCAGTGGAGCGGTGTGTTTGAATTAGTAAGGCGTGGACGTGGGCGAGCAGATGGGCCGGGTTGGGAACTACTTGCTGGGGCCCAGCAGTTCTGAAACTGACCAAGGAGGATAATTTCGGTTTTGGAGGCGTTCAGTGCAACGTTGCTTACCCGGGAATATTCCTGGATGAGGGCTTCAAGCGCGCGTGCATCTTTGTTATTAGACACCCCCACCACACAATTATCTGCAAATGCCATCATCTTGACTGGGGTTTGGCCTGGCACATGGACCCCAGTGAGTTGGGCATTCACATTTCGCAGTAGTGGGTCAAGGCTGAAGTTGTATAAGAGTGGGCTCAGGGGGTCCCCTTGTCGCAGGCCCCTTTGAGGACGGACTACTTCCGTTAGGAAACCTGGGCCGCGCACTGCCATTGTTGCAGATTCCGTGAGCAGCATCACCCAGTTAATGAAGCGGTGAGGTAGGCGGAATTGTTGGAGGCAGGCCCTAAGGTATTCCCAGTTTACTCTATCATAGGCCTTTTGTTGGTCCAAGAATACAAGTGCCCCAGAGGCTGTGGACTGACACACATTAGCCACAGAGTGCACGTTATCCCAAATCGACCTTCTGGGGATGAAACCAAATTGTTCTGGGGAGATGGTGGCAGATGCTACAGTCCCTAAACGGTTAGCCATGATTTTTGTTAAAATTTTGGTGTCTGTGTTTGTTAGAGAAATGGGGCGCCAGTTGGCTAAGTCTAGCCTATCCCCTTTCTTGAAGAGTGTGACCGTAAAGGCCTCATGTCCTCCTGGTAGGAGGCGCGTTTCCAACAGGCTTTGGTTGAGAGAGGCTAGCAGCAATGGGGATATATATTTAAAATATTTTTTGTAGAACTCATATGGAATGCCATCTGGGCCTGGGCATTTCTGGTTTGGCGCACCACAAATAGTAGTCCATAATTCATTCGGAGTAATTAAATTCATTATTTCTGGGTATCAGAAAATGGTGCGGATATGAGCTCTGTCAAGAAATTCTGCCATTTCGGCTGGCTGAATTGGTTCAGCTCGGTATAACTCAGAGTAATATCTTTGCATTTCGATTGCCACTTTAGCCAGTGTGTCCACAATAGAATTATCCGATCTTTGCACCTGTGTGCAGGCCACACTCTGGCGTGATGCAAAAAATTTTTTGAAGAAGTATGCGGTGCACTTGTCACCTTTAGTGATGCGTGTGGCCCTGTATTGGACACAAATTTGATGTTTGTGTTGCCTTTCAAGTGCGTTGAGGTGGGCGGCTGCCTCCGCCCACTTCTGGCCCCATGCAGGGCTATATCCTGAGGCTAGAATGTTGGACTCCAAGCGGGCCAATTCTGCCAGCGCATGCAATATAACCGCCGATGTGGCTCGTGAGCATATGGATGAGAGATGGTGATAGTGGCAGATGGTGTCTTCTTTGAAAGTTGCCCATGTGGAAATGGGGTCTGCACAAAATGGTGCAACAAACGATTTTGCCAAAGTCGCCTCTTCCACCCACGTGGAAATCCTGGTGACGCGAGCTCTGGGGGGCAGATTTTAAACCAATGTGGGGCCTTTGCAACTGTGACGGGTAAGTGGTATGTTATCGAGACCAGTCGGTGGTTGTAGAATTCCATTTTCATTGTTTTGAAGTGGGTTTATAGGGTTGGAATTTCGCCGGTGCTAGAATAAGGTTGATGCAGGTCATGGACCTTAATTGGCCATTGTGGACGTGTGGATGCGTCATGTTTTTGAGCAGTGGGGCATGTTGCGGCAGCACATCCATTAACCCAAGGGTGGCTTTTAGAAAGCGTAGTTCTACGTGACCCTGTGGGGTGTGGGGTGAGGGCGGCCACCAGTCCGTTGGTGAGGTTAGCCAACAGTTCATGTCACCAATAAGGAAAGAATCAGGGGGTAGCGGGAGGGATTTGACCAACGAGAAAAATTCCTGATGCTCTTGTGCACCGTTTGGGGTGTAAATGTTGACGATTGTGTGTGCAACATCAGCCCATGAGAAGGTGACAACGAGCACTCAGCCATTTAGGAATGTTTCTGAAGATGTAAATTTGAAAAAATTGTTTTTCCAAATTAGCACCCCACAGTGCTTCGACCAAAAGGATAGGGATGGTAGGAGCATTGTTTTCCAAGCTTCCTTGGAACCTTGTGGACAGTGGGTTTCCTGGATGGCCAGGATATCCACGGGTAAATTGTTTTGTAAAAAACTCAGTTTCTCTAGCCCGGGATGGGGAGGCCTTGAGTCTGGCAATATTCAGCATCCCTAGAGTGAAGGTTTCCCCCATCACACCTTAGGTGCGAGGGGGTGGGCCCCTGGGCCCACCAGCCTCTTCCAGGTCCCCATGTGCTTTCACAGCAGCGTGGGTATTAGCAGCAACGCTATTGGGGTTTTTGTTAATTTTTGCGGAAAGAGTCACATTGGCTTTGGCCTTTGCTTTTTGTTTTCCCAACGTCGGACAAATTTTTTGCAGTGCGGATAAGTATGGTGCACCGTCGAGTGGGGCAAAAAAAATTTTTTCGGTTGGGATAGGTCCCAAGTCAGTTTCAACTGGGGCTTGGGTGCAGCGATTGGGTGAGATCAAATCTCCCATCAGATCCTTGGATTGAGTGGCCTGTTTGGCATGGGCCTCCCAATCTGATTGGGTGATGGATTCCTGAGTTGCTTCCACCACAAAGGTCTCCATGTCCTCCTGGCATTGTGAGTGTGGGATGGTGGTAGTGGCCTTGGCCGCGGTCCTATGGGCCTGCTTGGCCTTCTTCTGCTCCTGCGGGGAGATGGGCTTTACCAATAGGTAGCAGCCTTGTGCTCCCCACGGGAAAGCCTCCTTGGTGCTTGCAGTTGGTTCGTAGTGCGCCTCTCCGCTGGCCATGGCCGCTGAGGGGTGCTCTTGGAATGTGACGCCCTCTTTGATGGGGCATGCATGCGCCTTATGGCCGAACGTGTCACAGTGGGTGCAAATGGGGGGCGCGCTGTCCACGGCTACCCAGAATGGGTGGGTGGTGTGCCCTGCAATGTCAATAAAGGTGGAGTGTGGGATCTGGGTTAGGTCCTTCGCGATCTCCTCGGTTGGGGTCAGAACTGCGATGGCTTTGCTGGTGCACAGGTGTGGCATTAGCATGAAACGTTGCATTTTGAAAGATTGTATTTCGCCATATATGGGGAGACTATCTTTCAGGTGCTGCTCCAAAATGTCACGTTTTACTGTAGTAGGCAAAAAGTCAAACGTGAGGAAAATTTGGTTTGATTTTGTCCATCTGGTGCATTTAGTTTTGACAAACCATTGCCCTTTGGGGAGGTTGACCACTATGTGCACCAACGCAGCCTTGTCTGCTGCTATTTTGCTTTCAAAACCTGGGTCCAGCCAACTGCATGACATGGAGTGAGGTGCAACATATACCGCGGTTGGGAAAATTTTGTGTACATCTTCACAAAATTTCTCCCATAGGGCCATTTTTTGGATGTCCAGATACACACGGACTCCAAATTCCATTGACGAAAGTGGCAGGGAATGTGGCGTGTTGATGTACTGGTTGCATCGTGCTTGCCATGCGAGTATCTCTGGGGAAATTGTGACCGCCAGTTTTTTTAAATTTTTTTCTATTCTGCCAGATTCTCCGGGGCGTTTTCAAACGTTAGAGGCTGCAGGCCTTCCACCTGCTCCTCTTGCCTTGCTTGCCCAACTGCTACCAGACATGGGCGCAGACTAATCCCCTCTATGAGATTATCAAACTAGATTTAGTCTTGAATTGAATGGGTTGCAAAAGTGTTTGCAACGATAAAGAAAAGTCAAAATCTGAAAGAATGATATCAGGTAAAATCATGTTAACTGTCTACAGTTTTATTATCAAGAATTAATTTTAAAATTCCAGATAGAGTCTATTTCAAAATTAACAAAACTTTAGAAATATATATGATAAGCATACTTGTCAAAATTACTGGCATTAGATAGAAAGAAAAATATGAAATACAATGGGGAAGTTTGAATTACTATGAGATCCTATTGACTTAAGGGTAAATAATATATAAAGGGGTTTAGAAATTAAAGTTATCACTTTTCTCTTATAATTATTTGGCATATATAATTACTTTGAGATTAGATTTGAACACAAGGTAGTGATCTGAAGTTCTAATTTATTGACTTGTAATTCCAACATAGATGATAATGATTGCGCAATAAATTTGTACTTAGGCTTACTAATTTTAAGACCTATGTAAATTAGATCTGATATTTTGTTACTTAAAACATCTTTTATATAATTTTTAGACTAATCAAGGCTTTACATAAACTAAGGAGAATTATGACAATTTATAGTTAAGAAACTCTTATGGAACCAGATTTTAAAATTATAATGATTGAGACATTCTAAACTTGCTTAATTTTTATAATATAATTTGAAGGTTTGTCAAATGATATTTTACATACTTTGTAAGTATTTAACAAGTAATCTGGGTACACTTGCAATAGAAAATGCTGCAAAAGTTTTCTTTCCTAGATCTTAGTTCTTCCATTAGCTTTTTAAAGAGTCTGTTAGTAACCAATATGGCCTATATTTTTATTCACTCTTTTATTGTCAACCTTAGTATAGCAAATGGTATATTAAGTTATTTGATACTTTTTCTGTAGAGGTATACTAAAATATGATTGCTTTAACTTAACTTAAACTTCCTTAACTTTTTTTAAACTTTCTTATTTTTAAAAATATTAATACATAAAGTGTTCAATTGTAATAAACCATTAAGATAATCTTTAGTATGTAGCATTAATAAAATGTGATATAATCTTTCTAAATATTACATTATAGTGGACAGTATTAAATTATATAAATTTTCTACTATACACAATACTTAGCCATCACTTTAGAGTTTCTTTTTTGGATAAATACAAGTAAGATGTCTTTAAAAATTAAAAAAGGAGTAAGTAGAGTCAATAGCATCTTATCCAAACTCTGTAGGCTGATGTCACATTTAGTGATATTTTCCTGGTGTAGAATGCCCCACAAAAATTAATTAAAATAAACCCTTGGAGTCAAGACCACAACCCTTGAAGAATACTTATGAGCTCTGAGGTCATTGACTGCAAATGGATTCTGGCTTCACCAGTCAGGGTGAGGGAAAAGGCCGTTATGGCAGAAAATCTGGTGAAAATAGACCCAAAAATTCTTGAGATATGCTTATACAAAGTATTAGAATTCAACTTTATTCATAAGTATAAATTTCGCCAAAATAAAAATTTTACATCTTGGACTGGGTTTTATTTATCATTTTTTCATCGTACATCTTCCCTTTAAATTTCAAACCCAAGATGATATAAACTTTGCTTTTCTCAGACAAACGTTTAAAATTTAATAAAGCTTTGGGATTAATTGCTGAAGTTTTCCCAAACTAACCTGTTTTTAGTTAAAAAACACTGGTTATAACTTTCATGGTGACAAGACTCCAATTTATGCTCTGGTTTAACCCTCACCTTTGGCATAAAACCGCCCTCCATGTCGCAGCCTATTCCATGAACTCTTCCATGTCTTATTTTGCCACGTTTCACTGCAGTTCCTATGATACCTACCTCAACTCTCAGGAATCATTTACTAATGGTTATCGTCAGTTTGGTGTGCTTTTTATTATGATTTTTATTTGAAAAAAATACCAAAATAACCTAAGACTTTTCTTCTTCTTGCTTGTCCACTTTGACTTGTTCTTGCACCATTTGCCTGGCGCTTTTCCTCTATGACCTCCTACACTCAGTTTCCTAATTCATTATATGATAAAAAACGATTTCATTGTAGTTTCTTCTACTTTTGGGGCGGCTAGAGTCAGCCCAACCCTATCAGAGTTGTCACCTTTTGAAGCGGTACACTGGGCTGTTACTGTGGAAATTCAGGCTTTTTTGTTCACTTGTGCGTTTTTCGCCTGAATTGCCACAATTATCGGCAGGAGAAACAGGTTTCTTAACTGAGGGATATTTATTATCAGGGTGCTCTAATATAGCTTATAGGAATCTAGTAAACGGTTAAATAGGAAAAAAGAGTTTTTTTATAGTTTTCTATTAGTATTGGCGATGGGGTAAAAGAAGAACCCTGTTAATTTCTTGCTGCTTAGTATTTAAACAATTTAAGGTCAAAGGGAGATGGAATAGAAATTAGCATAAGCTATGAATATCTAATTAGGAAATATTAGGTTTCAACCTATATGATCTATCAAAAATCGCTTTGCTTTAGTGGAATGGCTGTGGAAGGGTCAATAGTAGGAATGACTAGTCTGTTAGATAAGGATTTGATATACTGGAACCAATCACCTTTGGAGAAATTTTTGCACTGTGGGACCCCCTCAAGGCTATAAAAGGGGGTGGTCCCCACATATGTGGTTTAACTAAATTGTTTATGGAACGAGGAGGAACCTCAGATGGGCTCACCTGATTCTGCTGATTGATCAGAGCAATCCAACTACTCAATATCATGCCATTTGGCCAAAAATTATTAATAATTGTATAGCCCATATTCAAAGGGTTCCAATGAGAATTGACCAGGGTTTTATGGCCAATTTCATCCTTATTTTTGTCCATATTTTGAACTGGAAGACTCTTATTACATAATTGGACTTGTAATTCTCTAACATTACCCTTTAAGGGGTTAGGGGAAGAGTAAGGGCGCAAGAACTGGCCATGGACATGGTTAATGGTACTCCAGTAGCTAGTGATTTAATAGAATACTTATCCCCTCGCTTATAATTAACAACAAATGAACCTTCCCAGATAGACTTAAGATTCTCATTTCTGGGGGTGATGTAATTATGATAGTATAGAACCAAATTCTGACACTTGGAAGGTAGGTAGAGGAGGCCGGTGCTCATTAGTGGCTTGACCCTATTTTGTAACAGTCTTTGACAAGATGTTCATCGCCTCTGATTTCAACCAAATAGATTTGTTGGAAAAACTTCTTCATAGCTTTCTCAGGTTCAGTTATATCAGAGAAAATATCCTTGGCTACTAATGTAGGCACCCCTGGTTCTTGACCATACAACACATGGAAAGGTGACATTTTTATGATCTGGTGCTGGATATTATGGTAGGCCATGAGGGCACTGGGTAAGTAAAGATCCTAGTGAAGAGGGTCTGAAGTGGCCTTTTTTTGTAAAATAGAGACCAGAGACCCATTTGCTCTTTCCATGATAGAATTTATTGAGGGGTTATAGAACTGAGAAAAGCTGTTTCATTCCCATGGAGGTAGCGAGGATCTTCACCACTCTGGAGGTTAAATTTTTTCTCATTGTCACAAAGTAGGACCTGGGGACAGCCATGCCAGGTGAATATATTTTGATGTTGGAAAGTGGCTGTGGCTTTGGCAGTTTGAGCAGGAAGAGCTACAGTCTTGGCCCACTTGGTAAAGTGGTCCATTCCTAATAAAATGTACCGATTTCCTCTAGTAGTTTAGGGTAGAGGGCCTACCACATCTAGACTTATGGTGTGAAATGGTTGTTGAGGCATAGTGAGCAGGTACTGATACTGGGTCTTGTAGCTGGATTGCTTTTTACAAGTCAGACAGACATATAGGACTTCAGTTATGGTCTCCATGATGTCCTCCCAGTATTATCGCTCTTTTGTCAACTCATAGGTTTTTTGTACTACGCTATGCCCTAGGATGGTATGGGACTCTAAGATCATGGATACTCGTTCTGATGGTCAGAGATAAGGCAACCAATTTACCCTTACTTTCTTATGCAACTTCCCGCTTTCCACTTTATAGTTGCAGGAGCGCTGAGCTGGCATTTTCTAAACAGGATTATCCTCATCACCCCATGCATTCAGCATCAATAAGAGGTCATGTAACTTGTATTTAATCTTTATTTCTCTTTGATAACTAAATCAAGGCCAAATCCATATTTTATTAAAAAGAAATACAAAAAAGACTGCTTGATCGAGCCAAAACTTACCAATGTTGATGTAATTGATGCCTGCTCCCCCAGATTGGGTTGGTGGTGTGCCGCCATCTGGCATCGTTTGGCCACTGCCAAAGCATGCCCAGGCAGGCTCTTACAAGCCTTCCCAATGCTACTGGGTTTTATGTCCCCCTAAGGAATTGGCCCACCACCTTGCATGCTCTCAGGCGGTATTCCAGAGCCCATTGGTGCTTCCATGGAGCAATTTGCGTTTTGGCCTCTGGGTCAAATATGGGAATCTCTTCCCATAAGTAAGTGCAGCCATAATTGAGATGGCTACGGCAGTTCTTAAACCTGCTGGCTTTATTGACTTCCACCTCTTTAAGGGGCACTTTAGTCTCAGCTTCCATTCAGAAGCTGATGCAGTGGCAGCAGCCAAGCTGCAATTGATTTTAGAAAAAATCCCATCCCCACCATTTAAGCCCAGCTCCCATATGAGACCACTTTAATGGTACAGGTTACTGGGTTGCCCTCCCACTTCTCCTCCAAACGTCTCTGCCATGAGCTCACAGAGGTTTTAGCCATTTACAGTGCAGATCCCATGTTGCAGTTTGTGGTTCCAAATGAAGCAGATTGTCTGGCCAGGCCTCACGCCTTTGTGACGATCTGCCCTTTTCATAACAATACCCATCTCACAATTCCCCCCAAAATGTTATCAGATCCACCCCTGATCACCTGTTCTGGGCACACGTTGAAATCAGCCGTGCCATTTGCCCCTTGTGCTTTGAGCTTGACCGCTTGAAGCACAAGTGCCCCACAGTTTCTTCTTTGGCTGCTTCAACTGCTCATCTCTCAGGCGTTGGGCCCATGGCTGTTTAACCCCAATTTTCCTAATAGGGGATCAATCCTCCTGCCTATAATCCTGGGTCAATGTGGCGCTGCTCCAAAAGTGGCAGCCAATCAAAACCAATTTTTTAAAATTTAATCAAATTTTGACCATATTAAAGAATCCTGAGTTGATGGCTGACCCAGTTTCAGCTGAGCTGCTGTGGTTGACAGCATGTGACCAGTCAGCTCCTGCCACTGCCCCAATCCTGGTGGTTGGCCCAGTGGTGGCTGAATCTAATCAACTCAAGGCTCCTGAATGTTCTTGATGAGGATTAACAGCCATACTACATAAAACCAGATTTTGCTTTGGAGGAGTTCTTTGTTGACTCTCCTGATCCGTGTCCCTGCTATTTTTGCCCTCAAAACGTTTTTCCAATTTATAAAGATATTAACAAAATGGCAGCTGAGGGTGCAGCTGTCACTTCCAACAGCCTATTTCGCCAGCAACTTTATGTGGCAATGTGGCCCTTTTTTGAGGGTATTACTATCCCCAATCTTCCCCAAGATTTTGAGGAAGATGTGAAGTATGAAATTGAGGAGCTTGTTTTGGTGCGAGATGCACTTGAATTGACGCAACAAAAACTTCTTTTCTTGACCCTAATATCCCCAAACCTTCCAGCGCATCAAATTGTTCACTTGTGTGCCTGCTCTCATCACTTTTGCTGAGCATCAACTTGCACAATACATTAAGGCAATGGACACCGCCAGCCATATAAACGAAGAAAACCCACAACTATCCCTTTTTATGCCACATGTCGCTGATGCTTCTACCCCAATGTTGTCTTCCAAGGTCCACCATTTAAAGTGGGTGCCGGACAAAAATTTCCCAAAGCTTTCTTACCAACTGATATGGCTTCCTAGGCTGATAAATTAGGGTCTATATTAGAAATCTTTTTTATATATGATAATCCCTTTGTTTGGCTCATTTGCATATAAAGATGCGTGGCGGCTCCCCCTTTTGGGTTGTGCACCACTAGTGCTAAAAAGAGGTCATGTAACCTTACAGCTTCGCTTTTGTATAAGTGAAGGACAGGCAGCCGTGTTAACCCATCAACATTCATATGGCGTGTTTCTGCTCAGTGCTCAATTTTCATTTCCTAATGCTGGAGCATTTAAGCCCAACAATCCAACCATCATGTGGAGTCCTTCATATTCTGCAACTACTTTTAGATGCGTGGTCAGTAACCACTTTGAAAAAGTCCCATATAAAAAGGGATGGTACTACTTCACAGCGATCAGAACTGCAAGGCACTCCTTCTCAGTGGCGCTGAGTTGCGTTCAGCCTTTGAGAGCATCATGCTGAAGTATGACACGGGATGATTGACTCCATGCTCATCCAATTGAGCCAGGATAGCTCCTTTGACGTAATTTAAGGCATCTTTAAACAGCATAAAAATTTGCCATAGTCATGATGGCAAAGGATTAGCCTTACTTGAATAGCTCCTTCAAGGTCTCAAATGTGGCTTTTTGTTTAGAACCCCAATGGAAAGGAGCGTTTTTAGCCAAGAGGCGAACAAGGGGCTCACTGAGATGTGTGAATTTGAGGATGAATTGATGATAGTACCCCATTGTTGGGGATTCATCTATGATGACCAAAGTTACTCAAGATTGAGAGTCAATATTTTGGTCTAATGAGATTGTAAAATCTATGTTGGAGATATCTGATTCTAGGATAGACCGATGATCAACCCTTTGGAGTTATCAACCTTCTCTGAAGGATGATGCCAAACTATCTGATGAGGCAAAGAATTAAATAAGAAAATTGGTCTCATCAAATAAGAATAGTATCAAATCTGTCCATCACAAGTATGGCATTAATAATCAGCAATATTGTTCATCTAATAGGAAAGATCTTTCCTTAGGTGCATCTTGAAAATCCTCACGCATACAAACTAAATCTACCTCTTTAAATATCCCTCATTTCTAACTAATAAAGCACCACAATTTTTGTCTCAATTTGCATAATTTTGGTCTCTTTTCATACATGATTCTGTATTTCCGATTGGAATCAACTATAGCAACAGAACTAATAACTTTAATGCAATTGAGTCAATCTTTTCTAGAGCCATGAAACTAATAATTTTGTAGCCTTCATAGCGCCTGATTATCGTAATTTCTCACAAAATTCCAATACTGGTGCTCCCTGCCAGGTCTGCTTCTGAGGCTACTTGGTGAAAACCTACTTTCACAACCATGATATGTCTAGCAAAGAAAGCCCCTCTTCTGAGGAATCATTGAGTATCACCCAATGGGTACACTCCA
>JAKSZP010000524.1:0-64666 GCA_022478985.1 Massospora cicadina
ATACAATTAACCTTTTAAACTTCTTGGTAAGTTGCTTCACCAACCTAGTAAAATGGCGCAGTTTCACCTGAAAACGTTGATCAGTATGATCATGTTTCTGGTTGGATACTAATAGGCAAGAATTCAATTTCTTTGCTTCCTGCCCTTGAGATTGGACCAAATATCTGTAACATGTTAAGTGCCTGATAGAGAATAGTGAGGGTATAAAATTCTCTCCCTGGTATATCAATGCGGTTACAGTGGCGTGGGGCATAGAGATATTTTCAGCAATCCAGGTTTAAATTATTAAAAGAAGATAAAGCATCAGAGAGTAGGGATGGGAGGCTATAAACTAACTGAACCTCCACGTTGCCCAGTTCGTCATAAGAGATATGTGCCAGGTCAGGCTGACAAAAGTCTTCCGCTGGTTGCACTTTTATATGTTCAATAGGATACAGGGAACTGATATGTCCCCTTGTAGTGATCACTAAATGTTGCAATTTAAGTTACAACTGGGCGAGATATGTATAAATAGTGTTTGCACCTAAACAGGTATAGCAACATTAGGACAGTATACCTCATTTATATAAATAAAAGTTGGATAGAAAACCAAAGTTTATTAAATATATATCCTTCAAATTTGCTGTAGTATTGTTGTGTACTTCCAGCGCTGATGGGGCCAGTGTAATGAAAAGTCAGTGTTACTCTGATTAAACCTGATATCCAGATTTTCAATTTTGCGTTTTGTCCCCCTTTCCAATGGTCAACCCTTTTAATTTATACCTGATCCTTGAGGGCGTAGTCTGTGTGTTGGCCTAATCTATGGCTTATTAAATTGAGTGATTCTTATTTTTCATACATTAATAGACCATGGAAGATTTTACTGAGACCTGAAATTTGTCTGTTAAAATTTATTTACGTTTTGGTAAGCATCTGTTCAGTATTGTGTCCATCTTTAAGATTTCATTTGGTGGGGCAGTTCTGATGGATTTGTTGAATAATTCTGGTAATTTTTAATCAATGGAACAAAAATTGGTTTAGGTAATTTGATTCAGATGACAAACAGATAGGGATTGATCCGCAGGAAATTCAGAGTTAAAGTAAAATGATTAATTTTTAAATGCTTATCTATCAGGTTGAGGAATAGCCAGTGGGATATCTGATGGCGGATCATTTAAAACAATCTACTAAAAACACAGGTGTCAGTACAACGGTAGTGATGAGGTCTATAAGTAATTATGGTTGTTACTGCTAGGGTCATTATCATATGTTTGGTCAAACTTAATTCTCAACAAAAGATGCCTTAGGCCTTAAAGAAACATACCTTAGCTAAATTCAAGGAAAAAAACTTGTAGATATTATTAGTGATGTGGATCAGTATCTTTCCTAGTTGGTATGACCAATAAAGGGAGTTTACAACCCAGTGGACATAAAATGACATTATCCTGAAATGTTCTAGAAGTTTAATTATATTTATATTTTGTAAAAAGCATTGGCGTTTACTACTAGATTTAAGAAATCATTACAAGAGCAAAAGTAATCATTAGGAAGTGTAATATTGCTATTCTTTTTACCAGGTCCCCTATCAATGTTCTCTACTACAAGTTGATGAAGAGGACCAATTTGGCACATGACTTTCATTGCTTTCAAAAATGTGGAACAGTGGGACCCAGTAACATGGAAGCTATATGGGATTTATCGTCCTTACATTGAAAATTAGAAAATGTTATCTGCTCATGCCTTTGCCTTGGAAAATAAACATTCAGATATGCTTATTAAGACTAAATTTTATGAGGGAGTACAAAGAATTTTAACCTAAGAAAAATTTTCCCTTCTCATGTATGAAGTACAATTAGGCTTGGACTATAGATAAGCAAGGAAGGTAGAGTATACTTGATTGATGCTATACACCGTTTCTTTCTTGCCTCTAAGATATGACCACTGGGCAAAAAACTAGGCTTTACCTTAGTTAGTGGAGCAAATACAAGAATTTCTTTTTGGCTATAAAGAAATCTGAAACATTCCAGGAGAACATTAGATAATGGAATGAAAATTATAAAGTTATTAAATTGTTTGTTACAATACTTCAGTATAGATGGGGCAAGTCCATTATAGCCTTGAGTGCTGGCTGGATTATATAGTCCTTGTTACCAATATCTAATAGATTACTACTAAAGAAGCCTCTCTAAATATAAAGATAAACCGTCAAAAAAAGCTAAAAGTAGCAAAAGGCCAGTGATTACTCACTGGAGAAGTTTTATTGGTGTTTCTCTAAGATCTAAAGATATGGGTCTGCCACCTGATAGTATGATATACACTATATCTCTTGTTCAAATCATAAATTGACTTCCATAGAAAAAAATTAAAAATAATTCTTTACTAAAGTCCTATCAAGATATAGTAACAATTGAGAATCACTATGGCATATGAAGGAAAAGACTTATACTATCAACTTACACGGAGCTATCCCTATAAGGTCAAAATTTTATTAAAATTCTAAGATAAATGAATAGTATATTCAGAAAAGATTAAAGAAACTTTAATGTGCCAGTTTGCTTAAACCCTCACAGAGTCACTTTTCCTTACCTTTACTCCTAATCATGAAGAGAATTGGGGGTTACCATATAGTTATGGACTGCCAGAAGCTGGACCTCATGATGAAAAAGTCAGCTAAGCATTTCTCAAAATTGACAATGTCCTAGCATAGTAAGCTGGAATAAACTTTTTCTTGGCTATGGACCTAGCCAGTGGGTGCTGTCAGATCAAATTTGTCTATGGGATATTGAGGTAGATCTTTCTTTATTATTCACTGAGTGTATCTTTCAACCAACGTGATTACCCCAAGGAGTTTAAAATGTGCCTTCATCTTTTTAAAAGGGCTATGGACCAAACCTAATAAACTTGAAGATAAGCACATAGATATTTATCTGGACAATATCATGGTTTTTATTTTTTACCTTTTTACTAACACTTGATCACACAAAACAGGTTCTATAAAAATAAAGAGTGATACAAAGCATAACCCTCCAAATGCCATTGAGTTATGATATAATTAATCTTTTATGGTCATTTAAAATCACGCAAAGAAATTCATTTTTTGCACAACAAAGTGGAAGTCATAAGAAATATGCTATAACCAATAATCTATGCGCCATCTAAGTGTTCCTAGGAATGATGGGATACTAACATCTATATATCCCTAATTTTTCTAATACAAGAAAACTTCTAATTTATTGTTGAAGTAGGATTGACTTTCCTATGGGGACTGGAATGGCAAACTTTATTTAAAAAGCTCAAGGATATTCTGAAATAAAAACACATCTTAAATAATTTGATTATGTACAACTGTTTATTCTGTTCACTGCCAAAAGAGAGTTACTGTCTGGCCATTACATGCATGCAAATATGCATTAGGAGTAATAATAGCCCTGCTCAACAAATATGACATAGATCATCATGTATTGTACTTCATCAAAATCGTGCAAAAAGTGGAAAGAAACTACAGTGTCATGAAGCTAGAGTGTCTCTCTGTGCTTATAGCTGTGTGCACTACAGTCTTTTCTTTATTACAAACCCTTTACTGTAGTGACCGAACATTTTTTTAAAATGCTGAAGAACATTAATTTGACAAGACAATAGTCCAATGGGCGCTCATGTTAAAGTATTATGAGATAAAATTGTACATTAAGTAGAAACCCATCACATAATGTTTTATATAGATTAACTAAGCTAAGGGTGGTTAGCCAAGCGGTAAAACTGCTTCCACCCCTAGTGCAGGTTTTGAGTTTGAAACCTGTACTGGCTAGAAAACATTCTCGGTGTGGTATATTTGTCCCAAGGTTGACGCACCTCAAATAATTTTTTAGATTAACTAAGCTGCTGGTGATCTATCTGGACAATGTGAAAGTGGATTAATTGTACAATATTATGAAATATCCATAGTATGTGAATATAAAAATGAGCCAGTATTAAAATTGTTACAAAGGCATGCAAAAATACTAAGGTCTTAGATGATTTGTTATAAAAGATATTAGTATGATTGGCTACTGTATCTCAGACACCTGAATGGGTTCACTTTTGTTCTGGAAACATATGCTACCCTTGGACATGGAGGAGTCAGAAAACCCTATGAGTGGATCAAGGATTTTCTCTTAAAAAATTTAATGGTAGCACAAACCACACCATGAGGCAACCACACTATCTTCCTTTTTATATTAACTCAATACTCTTATCTACTTTATGAAGTGAAATAATGGTAAGAAGGGAAAAAAGAAACTATGTTTTAACCTAGTCATTACAGATTTTAACCCCACTATAACTTTTAGTGCCTCAAATTAGCTTGCAATTACATAAGAGCACAACTTCTTCCAGTCAAAGTGAAAAAAGGTTGATACTACTTTTAATAGATGGATATCTTCTCTGAAGCTCTAAACTCCTGTTTAATTACAAAAAGCAGTCGCCCTATAAAGCTAAATATCTATACCAGGATATTACAATAGATCACCTTTTCTACACCATCAGCCTTGATATCATAGGGCTGCTATCCAAAGCCACAAGCGTAAATCACTACATCCTTTTTGGATAGACCATCTAAAATTGGATTGAATGGTGGTGATTTGTCTCTGACGGCACAAGGCCAACGTGACTTTCCTCCAGCAATACAACTTCTCATGTCAAAAATGTTCTCAAGTATATTATGTGACAATGAAGAAACTTTTCACCTTAAATCATAAAACCCTCTCCACAAATGTGGGAACTCTCAATTCTTTTTGCTACATACAGCCCTTCTACAAATATTACCATAGAATGTGCAAATAGCGCTTTGGTGTTAGTATTATAAAATTAGCAAATAACAATATGCTACAAGGGGATCAATACTTACTCAGCGCAATCATGGATCATTGTATAAGCTATCAACAAATTTAAAGATGTCACCCTTCAATGCCTTTTATAGAAGGGAGCCCAGAGTACAAGTTATTTTTGTAAAGAATGTCTTCAATCAACTTTTTAAGCCCCCAAGAAATATAAAGATAACTAGCCAAAAAGATGCTAATCAAATTGGTTCTAATATTAATTTAATAAAGACATTACTATTGAAGGATAGAAAGCAAATCATAGAAGAGTACCACTGCCAATTTTTAATGTTTTATTTTTGTATTGTGTTACCACAACAGTATTTTTCCTCATAGTGGTAAACTAGGGTCCATATGGGATAGTACCTAAACTGTTACATAAAAACATGATGATAAATACTCAATAAAGTTCTTATTTTATGTAGTTACCTGTAACTTTATGAAAGATTATTGAGGGGCCATAGTTAAATGTTTTTAAAGACGTAGATGCTAGTTAAGCAGATAACTGCACTTCAGCAAACAATAAGGGATCTATCAATTTTTTCAATGAATGATCAAATGGAAATTTTAAAATATTCCACTAATATGGATTGACTACACAGAATAAGTCATACCTTATTTTGTAAGGAACATTTACATATATAGAATTTAGTAAATTAATCCATTTATAGTTTTCATTAACCTCACTGAGTAAAGTAATTTTTCTAATGTATATCTGCAAGGATCTAGATGCCAACAGAGGCCTGCTTTGTGTCATCAATACAACAAATATAAATATTATCTTAACGCTGAAATATTACGCCTTTCATATAAAAAACTTCAATACTATACATATTTTGATATATTGCTACCCTTTTCTTGATTATACTGGATAGAGTTGACTAGTACTCCTATAAGATTTATTCCTTTTTATGTTCATATAAAAAGCGAATCTTTATATTTTGTACTAAATTTCTCCATAATTACTTTTGTGTAGAAATACTTACTTATTTTACTAAATTCTTCAAGCAGAAAAGAGTCAACTAGAAAATAATAGTCAATAGTCAACTATTAGATTCCAAAAACACATCTTCTCAGGCTTCCCATCTTAATTTCTATATAAGAAAAACCTATATAGCTGGTTGAACTTTAAAATACTTAATAAATTCAGTTTAGCAACTTACTAAGCATACTAATATTATCATCTTGTTGTCTTTCTGCTGTCTTTAACCAAGTTTGAGCATCCAACATACTTGCAAACGTTAATTATACATTTTTATATTAAAACATACTAAGATATCAATTTGGGGTGCTTCATTAGTGATTTTTCACTCAAATATATTCTATATACATTTTATTTATGACAAGCTGAAATTGGGCCAATCCTTAGTAAATCAAACATTGACTTAGTTTTAATAATAACGGTCATTATAACCACAATTTTAAAGCATGTTACAGCTATACTAACTGATTGTTATTTAAGCTAAGATCTGGCTGGTTTGATTTTGGTGAAAATTGTTGATGCTATAAACATGACCATAAGTTGATTTTCATAGTATTAATAACTTACTCATCAAATAGTAGCTGGGTGGGGCAAGAAGATTTTCCAAGATATATACTGGCGCTTAGCAAATAAGGAATCAATGATGTTCCAACAAAAATTTTCATTTGATCATAGAAAAGAGAGTCTATTTTGAGTCTTATAGTGAGAGTATTGATTCAAATTAGAAGAACCTAATTATATTATAAAAAGTATCAAAAAAGACATCTCTAGCTTAATATAGACACCCAGGGAAGAAGTTCCAAGTTAAAGGAAGATTTATTATAGGATAGATAGTCTATTGTATTTTTGAGCTATTGCCTTGTGATCTTCCAGTTTGTGAGTGTACAGTAAAACACTTGACTATGTTTAAGGATATAACAATAGGACTATCTTCCTAAAATAAGAGCAACAAAGAAAAATCAATTAAGGCCATAACTCAATATTAAAACTAGGATTAAAGACCAGCACAAATGGCAAGACCCTAGTTATCATTTTAAGAGTTTTTTGGTGCAAACCATATTACCATGTCTGTTTAGTATTCTTTTACTATAAGTCTTGCCATGAAATATGAGTAATATGTTAGCCTTATAAGGCTTTCAATAATACACTCAGTAATTATAAAATTTATAGATAAACCACATCAGATAAATATATCATACATTTAATAAAGTTAATTACTATTATGATTTACATGCAACTATTAATACTAGCACTTTATTACCTTAAGTAACATCAAAAAATACTTAAACTAATAAATAAAGACTCTACCAAATTTTTATCTTAAAACAATTTGAGAATATAATTTAAAGTTTTCTTTCCATCATAAACTATCATTTTTTTATAAATAACAGTAAGTGCTAAAAAAAGTTATTTAAGTATACCCTAAAAATTTAAAGTGCTAAAATTTTTTCTTTGCTGTTGCATTATCAATTATAATAATGTTTTTCTATTAGCATATGACATATTTTTAAATAAATAACAAAATATTATGGATTTATATAGAAATTTTCAGTTAAAACGTAGTTTCTTTATTTTAATGGTATACATCAAAGGACTAAGAAAAAATACTTTAACCCCAAGTGATATACTAGACTATAGAATTTATATACCATGGTTACTGATGTTTATTCAAACAACTATAAGTATAGAACGTCTCTAACAACCATAACATATAATAAGCAGTTAGCCTAGTATGGTACTTGGCACTTTATGAAGTTGTAAAGGTAAAGCAAATCTAAACTGTAAAAATAAGACTATGGAAATGCTCACTACTATGTAGGAGAAAATTATAAATTGAGCCAATCAGAAATAATATGGTTTGTTGATACATGACATTTACTTTTTGATGATCTTATTAGTGATGTTTGAATTTGAATGAAAAAAAGAAATTTATGAGAAAATTTTATATATGGTAAATTGAATTTAGAATTGGAAAGAAGCTAGTTTATTTTGTATATGATTAAAAGTGTATAAAGTAAGGGGGTGGAAGGCGAGTCAGTAGGGCATATGGCTACCAACCTGAAGGTTGTGGGTTCGATTCCCACCCTTTGCACATTGATCGGGGTACCAGCCGAAGGAAGCTATTGATGGTTAGTAGGTATAATAACACGAAAACCTTACCCATGATGTAACCAGAAAAATCTAAGTCCCGATCTGGAGGTGAAAAAAACTTTCTATGACAGAGTTGACCCTGCTCAAGTTTCACATCGATACTTTCTTTCTCTATTTCAGTAATGTCCATCCCCTGGTCAGCTTGCCTTGAATAAATAAAAATAAAAGTGTATAAAGTATGAGTTAATTCAAGATATGTTGGATTTATATTTAGAGATTCTTACTGATGCTAAAATCCAGAAATTTCAAAGTATAGATAATCACAATTGTATAGTAACTTTTAATAAAGGATGATGGAAATAAATTAACCACTCTTAACCAGACAAGTAGATCTTATGTCAGTAAAGGAGTAGAAAATTAAAGTGGGTAATGAAAGACAAGGGCTGAATGTGTCAGGGATGCGGCTAAGTGTGAGAAGACTGAGTTTAAATCAATGTGTGTCAGGACCCAGTGGAAGGCTATAAAGCCATAGGCATAGCCATCTGGACATTATTTAAGTATGTAAATTTATGACTGAAATGAGGCAGGTAATGGTTTGTAAGAGTACCAAGTGCCTCACTTCAAGCCAAAGGGTTGTAATAGGAGCAACTGCACGGCTTTCAGGTATAGAAAAAAGGCGTTGGAGGAGCATAATGGATGACAATTCTCCAGGGATCTGAGGTTGAGTGTCAGTACTAGAATTGAAAATGATCATAGTATTGGAAATGAGTGTATTGCTTGAAATCAAGACAGATGAAAATTTATGATCTGAATTGTTGTCATTTTAGTGTGTTGATGGTTCAAATGGGTAGATTATTAACAACATGACCATAACCAATTTGGTCAACAGGAGGGCGTTCATTGCCTAGGTATTTCTCTAGACAGAAAAAATAGTGAAAGAAAGGCGGTGTACATGGAGAACAATTAAGGATCAATTCTTTTGAAAGATTTTTATTATATAAATATTAAAGAATGAACTGGCGACTAACTCTATCAAGGTAAGCCCTATATATTGGGGGTGAGAGATATGTGGAAAAAATGATGAATGACCTTACCATGATAAATGGACTTATAATGAATGAATTTTTCCAAACGCCTATAAATAACTCAAGTGGCTTGGTTGGATTGGGAAACCTATGTCATGCAATCTTCCATGTTTGGTTGGTGATGCAGCCAAACATATTTAGAATGCTGGTGCAATCCAATGGATTCTTGGGGTTGTCAGAAATTGAATGTGTCAGTGTTCAATCATTGGTGGGTACTCTTGAGGAGTTTGGATTGCTCAAAAAACTAATCACAATTTATTTTGAGCTATTTAAATGGGTATTTCAGGATTTAGAAGGGCTAAAATACACAATCATGACCTACTTCATAATAGTATCACCTTCCTTTGGCGCCTTGGAGGAATGTAGATGGTTGAATTCTGAAGTGAAAGGCGCCAGAAGATATGCCCTAGCCTAGGTGATCTCTTTTTAAGTTTCACTGATCTTGTTCAAGAGAGTAGGGGTTGAGCATAAGTAGATGAGCCATATCCCTGAGGGGAGATGCTATTACCCAGCGCTTATCCCTTACATGAGCTAGATTATTCTTCTACACTAAAAAGTGTTTTTGGACTTGGCCACTTCTTTGTCCTGAAGAATTGGAGTGTTCTGTTCATGGGGAGAATTCCCCTCAAGGCTTAAGTTGCCTTTTTTCTCAGGACTTATTGAATCCCATTCTTAGGGATTGAACCAAGGCATAATCTGTATTTTAACAAAGAGGTTAATTGTGTGAATGGCAACTACACTCTTAGGGGTCTGGGAGCCTCAGGTTTGGCTTGGAAAAGCTTTAATGAACTCCTTGCAACTTGGTGCATCCTTTGGCGCTCTCACAACTTTTCTCATAGGAGAAATAACCCTTTTGAGCTACCAGATACTGGATTGAGTGTTGCGACTTCTAAAACCAGAATGGTCTCTACTTTATCCTCTTGAATATCATCCACTATGATAGCTTCAGTTGATGTGGGCATGGTATCTTTTAAAAGAATACCTGGAACACATGGAGCACGCTGTGATGTATACAGCGGGGATGAAGCTTGATCCTGAAGGCACCATCTCCTAAATCCCTCACCACATCATATGAAATATATAGTTTTCACGCTGACTTTCTAGAGTAAAACTTTTAATATCAAATGGCAGGTATTTAACATGATTAACAAAATTATTTGAGTTCATATTCAGGATGACTTATTTTATCTTAAACTTTTTTGTAATTCTTTATTGGATTGGCTAGGTGTTCCCAGACAAGGTTCTGGGGGCTTTAAATGTGGTTCAGGCTATCTTCCATTGCTGAACTGAGTAATTAAGTTGAGCAGCAATCTGATTCAAGGGATTAACCTAAGATGACCTCATATGAGGAGAGACTGGTGGAAGTGTGGGTGCGTTATTGTATGCATACTGTGCAAGATGGAGGGCTGATACCCATGTTTCATAGTTGTATAAGGGTCAGCAGCGGAGGTATGTTCCAGAGTTTGATTTTACCTCTTAATTCTATATATGATAATGTGTGATAAGCAGTCTACCAGAAAGGTTGATCTGAAGATGTAAAGGAGAGCATTTTGAGGACCTGGAGGTAATTGGGTCCATTGTAGGAGTTCTGGCTAGTTGGGTTGCTCACTTGATGCTAGACCAGAATTCTCACTATATGGCAGACGCGTTATGCTTAGTACATCTCTCGCTGCCTAGGATAGAGGAGGCCAAAGTTAACCCCTAAGCTCACAAGAATGATTTCTTTTTGTAGAAGGAAAGATTTAAGTATATTAAGATTATTAGACTAGAGCATATGAGATATAAGGTGATAAGTGATACATTATATGTTAATAATTTAGGGTTTTTAAACACTTTGAACAAAGAAAACACCATAGCTATTGATTAAGAATCAAGACTATGGTCACGCGATTATCTTTATATAAATGAAGTTCATATACTGGGGCTATCAGAGGAAGGGCATAAGGCAATGCACAGGTTACATGATTCTTACTACTTTGCAATACTTTGCAGTCAATGCAGTAATTGGGATCTAAGGTGCATCCTGATGATAATTGATGATCTCTATAATTAATACTGTGATAATTGAGATCTGAGGATATGATCTAGACAATAAACAAAGTTGTGATAGTTATTTTTATTTCTAAATTATTATAATTATGATGGCGTTCAGTGCTAAGATTGTTGTAGGAAGGTCATATTGAATGTCAACTTGTTTGAAGCCAAGTAGTGTTTAACAAGCTTTGCACTTCATAATGGCTTATTTGGTTTCAGCCAATCATTTAAAGGTGAGATATTTCATCTCATGGATGCTTGGTTTTAAAGTTTTGTTTTATCCTTCAAAAATTCCAGATATTCTCTTAAAGTTACTTCGGTGGAATCTCCAGAAAACAAGGGAATTTAATATATTTATATTAAATATTGACTTGTGGAAAGACAAACCGTATAAATGATAGATTTGATATGTATAGGTTTCATTGTAGTCCATTATTTCTGATCTTTTCAATCTCTGGGAGATCGAATCTTCTATGATTTGTATGATCAGGATAAGTCTGATCATCCATAGATGACTTGATGAGATCAGTTTCACTGATTCCCCCTCAGCAACCAATGGAGGAATATTTGAAGTAAAAAAATTGGAGACGGAAGGACTAGGGGGAATTTCCACCACTTTCCCCAAGATTCAGTCATGGAAGAGGATAAGTTTGCAAAAGTCTAGGATGGACGCGATTTAAACTATACCTATATCAGTATGGACGATAGAGTAATCAATTCCTCTTCAAAATATGACTCTATAAGGTCCAGACCAATTAAACTCCAATTTCTCTGTATAGCTGCCAGGGCAAGAGCGATAATACATAAAATAGTCTCCAAACTGATACTCAGGCAAAGCTGGCTTATGATGGTTACTTCTAAGAGTCTCCTTTTTGGTGGTGGACTCAAACACCTTCATCACAGGAGCTTGTAGGAGTAATATTTATTGGCAAATTTTGCATAACTAAATCAGAGTTTTTGGGAACACTTTAATCAAGAATAACCTGAACGTTTGATGGAACTAATGGGTCTCGCCCATATACAATTAGACAATGACATTTTGATAATTTGATGATAAAAATCTGATAATCTAGCAGAGCATTAGGTAAGTAAAAATTCCATCAGGATGTATCAATGGAAACCATTTTTCTTAAAATGGAGTTTAAGTTCCATCAACTCATTCAATGGCTCCATTTGTTAACAGGTGATAAGGAACCACGAACTTTTGGGAAATTTAAATAACTGCAATAACTCCTGTAAAAGTTGGGAAGTACAGTTAATCCCATTGGCGAACATAAGAACTTTAGGAAACCCATGTTGAGATAATTTGGTGGTAGAGGAATAAGACAGTAGCTTTAGTGGAGGGAGTAGCAATTGATATGGCCTCAACCTTTTAATTAAATGGTCAACAGCCATAATAATATTGATGCCCATGCAAACCTTGAAGCAAGGCGCCTACAACATTGATACTTACCACTTCAAAAGATTTAGTAAGCAGGATTGCTTGATGTTGGTAGATAGGGATGAAGGCACTATGGCTCTTACAAATGAGGAAAGCATCAATAGCCTTTTTGATGGTAGCAACCTTGTTATTCCAATAATATCGATTTTTAACCAAGTGATTTTTTAGACCCTCATGACCAACTTGGTTATGCCCCTCCATAATGGCGTTGAATAAAGAGTTGGGATGTAGAAATAGTAACCATTTGGAGTCTACCTTATTATATAAAGACCCATCTTGTATCATGGTGTCCTTAATAATGGTCCTGAGAAAAGTTTAATATTCTTCAGACTCTTTATCCCTCAGTTCAGGCCGCCCCATTAAATCATACAACTTTTCCTCTTTCTTGGAGTCCAAGGTTGACACAGGTAACCAGGATAAATTATTGCGTTTTGATGTTTGGAGACCAATAGATGGATAATAGAAAAGTCATAATTTTGCAACTGTAAGGCCTAATGAGCTAGCCTTCCATTAGGATCTTTCATATTTTAAAGCCATCTTAGGAAATAATGGTTTTTAATAATGTAAAAATGAATGCCATAAAGGAAAGATCAAAAGTGCTTAGTTGCCATGATTATAGCCAGACATTTGCATTCCATTACGCAGCAATTTTGCTTGGCCTTAAACAAGGTTTTACTGTAATAAGCCACGGGATGGTGAACTTGGTCCTCATTACATTGAGATAAAATAGCTCCAATGGCTAATTTACTATCATTTGTATACAACATAAAAGGTTTATCAAGTTGAAGGTGAAATAACACATACACTTTGGTTAAAGCCTTCCTGTGAGAATTGAAGAATTGTTCTCCAGTTGAGTTCTATTCGAATGGTACACCTTTTTGCAATAAATGAAATAAAGGTTTAGCCAGATTGGCGAATTTGGGTATGAACTTGATAATATCTGGACATACCTAAGAAGCCCTGAATATCAGTGTGGCAGGAGGGGACATTTTATTAATAGCCTTGAATTTTGCCTGAAAGAGATTGAATCCCTTTGGAAGAGACCTTGTGACCTAAAAGCTCCATTTCCTCTTGAAAAAACGAGCATTTGGAAGGCTTGAGCTTTATTGAAAAGCTCCAAACCTGCTTGAAACCCTCTCAGAAATGGTCTAAATGCTCAGTAAAAGTTTTTGAAAACACCGTAATATCTTCTAAGTATACCAAGACGCAGGTCAGCCTTAAAACTTAGAGGATTACAATTAATGGCTTGTTGGAAATTAGCAGGGACATTGCTTAACCCTTGAGACATATGAATCAGTTCATATAAGCCCTCACTGGAATTTAAGGCAAATTTAGCACAATTTTCCAGGGCTAACTCAATTTGCCAGTAGCCACTGTCTAAATCTATAGTAGAGAAGAATGTAAACCAGCGAGCAACCTGAGAGAATTAACAATCCTCAGTAGAGGGTAGCCGTTTAAATGGGTTACTGCATTTAGCCTTTGATAATCCATGATCACCCATGAGAGCCATCTTTCTTTTTTACCAGAAGTAAGGGGGATGCCAAGGGCTATTAGAAGGTTTTAACAATCCAGCTTCCAATAATTGTTGTAGCTCCATAGTAACTTGCCCTTCCTCAACCTTGGATTTATGATAAGGTTTAGCATGAATAGAATGTTTCTCAGTTACAATGATATACGTTACCCCACTCATCTTACCAAAACCATAGGTATATTTTGTGTAATAATTGGAATATTTCTCAAGTAATTAGTGGACTAAATTTTCTTGTTCTTTTGTAAGATGCTTCCCAATCATGGACCCACAGTAAGAATCTCATTATTTGGCTCCAGTCCAAACTCTTGTAAACCTCCAAAGGTTTTAACATCCTATGCCTGGGATAGAGGTAGCAGCTTAACATAGGCTACAGCGTTCTTCCAATCCATTGTTTTGACTTATCAGTAAGATTTGCCAGTAAGTTGGGTCAAGCTCTGGTATAGGCATACTCCAACACCCCAAGGCATGGTAAGATCCAATTAAAATAAGGGTTTGGAACACCCTAATTTGCAATAAATTAAGGAGTGGTAGCATAGCGGGGTGGTTTGCTCCACTTTGGGTCAGGTTTTGATTGACACAAGTTTGAAACCAGCACAGGCTAAAAAACTCGGTGTGGTATTTTTGTCCCAAGGCCAACCCACCTTGTTTACTTTTAATTTGCAATAAATTACCCTTAGGGATAGAAAAATGTAAAAAGGTGTCATAAATAACATGTGATTTTGTAGGAAAAACCACGTAATTTGGGGGGAAAATGTGCATATCTTCTTCAATGTCAGCTGTCTAGGGTGATAGAGTAGTCTGAGGTCCTTCCATATGGTATTGAATAGAATAAGACTTCTTTGTCCCTTCTAACAGACAAATTCAACGCTTGGTGTGTTGAATCAGAGCACGTTCAGATAAAAGTAAGGGAACTCAACAACCCAAAAGAGACAAAATGAGGTGAAATTGATAATCCCGTCAAACTTCCTATAAATTGGGTCCCCAAAAGTTGGTCTTAATTTAGATATAAGACAATAGCAGGTACTTTAAAAGTTAACTTCCAATAATAAAAGGAAGAGATGAGAAAGCACCAATCAACCACGTGCTCTGGGGTCCAGTGGTACCATATTCCTCAAAATGGGAAACATCTGGTGTAAATTTATTTCACTTTACCATTTAGAGGAGACTACATTCAATGAGTATCCAGTATTGATAATGGCTTTAACTTTAACTTAACTTACTCAGAGCTCAATCTGAGCAATCACACTCTCAAACTGAGAAGTTAGAGCTAAAAAGGAGGGCAAGGCATAAGAAGGATGTTAATCTTTATTAAAATTGTCAGGACCTTGGACATCTTGCCTCATACCCAAATTAATTATCAAGGTGATATTTTTGGTAGTTTTGACTTCTGTTTCTTTTAATCTGATTTCTTCTTAAAATAATGCTTTTCAGTATGGATGTATTGGTGGCAATAATTGCATTGGATAGCCCGAGATTTTCAAATTCAACATAGACCTTAGGATGAGAGTTTTTCAGTGTTTCATAGGTTTGGGCTCTTTCAGATCTGAGGTGGTGTCCAAAAAGGCTTCCTTATATCTAAGACACTTTGAAAGATCTTTGTAACACTGATAATATATACTTGCAACCGGGTCTTTGTTGGGATTTTAACCATATTATGTTTTTTCAATGTGTTTCAATACTAGTGGATTGGTTGGGGATGATCCCCAGTATCAGTTACTTGTATTGATGGTTGTAGGCTCTCAAGGTAGGGAGCTCCAAGTTAATATTTACAATTAATTTGATTATTCAGACTTCACTTTGTTGGGAACAATACCTGATAGTTTACCAGTTTAAGGGAAGGATTGCCTAGCCTGAGAAACTGAGTCAAAGAAGTTCTGACTAATGACAGGCCAAAGCTGCAGGTCAATGAGTGCAAAGCTATTCCCCAACAATAAATGCTGACAAATCTAATTGAGGGCACTAAGATGCCAAAATACTATATATGTATGTTATTATTTCCTTAACAAAGGATCTTTTTTCTTGTATACTAGCTTTACTAGTTTTTGGGCTTGTAGTTAAAACAAGATGGAAGTGCCTAGATATTAAGTGAACAACGATTGTGTGTCAGCTGAACTATTATTGGCTCCGATTCATGTTCCCTGTTGACATACAGAGAAAATATATTAAGTTAGGTATACCCTTGTAAACCTGTGCAGTGACCACTTTTAAACAGCCTTTGAAGCAAAGGCTGACATCATGGCTGTAAGTTCATCATCTATATTCAACCTTACACAATCTACCAAAGTCTGAGTTACTTGGGAAAATTGGTGAGTGAAGTCCTTGATAGTTTTATTCTTAAGAGGCTGTATCCCTATAAAAATCTGTTTTTAGGAAAATAAGATTTGCTCACTCCCAAATTTCTTAAGCAAAGCCTCTTTGACCTGAGACCAAGTGGTACAGATCATCAGATGGGAACCATGATATCCTGTGCTAAATGGGTAAGACAATTAGTCAAATAATTCATCTTTTGAAGTCCAAAGCCTCACTAAGAGCCTTTTCATATAATTAAAGAAAAGAAATGTTACTCCCTTTCCCCAGGAGAATACTTATCCTTAAACACTGGTTTAAAACTCAAGGGAGCATTAGATGATAGGACATAAACCCCATGCTTTTGCAATTGAGTGGAGATATAAAAGTTAGAGTCAGAGGCTTGAGAGGAGTATTGCGGGTATAAGTCAACAATTTTGGTTTAAAGTTCGTTATTCTGATGATTTAGTTTATACCTGGCCTACTTTATTATCTGATTTTCGAGTAAATGTAAAGATTTGCTCCTATTTCATCTGGTTTAAGTCCCAGGAATTGATCTTCATTTGGATCATAATCCCCTTAGAAAACACGCCTGTAGCAAAATATCAATGTCCTTGTCCCATTTTCCCAGTTTATTCAACACATCAGATAAAGAATGTAGTGACAAGAGGGGGTCAATAGGTATTCCATCTGTAGTCAGGTTACACTCTCTGGCTACTTTATGAAATTGGGCTCACAACTGTTCAACCATGTAAGAGAGAAAGTTAAGATTAGGCTCAGAAGGACATTCATGATTTATGGCGCTTGAGCGTGAAAGGGGTCCTGGAGGCCTGAAAGCACAATGGGACCAAGGATTCTGAGAGGTCCAGTGGCCCTGCCAGGCAAGGTGGTCCTCATGAGCCAGGTGGTCCAGCTAAGCCAGGTGGTCCAGTAGGCCCTCTAAGTCCATAGGCTCATTTAGCCAATTGGTCCAGGGGAAAGAACTGGTCGGGAGGACCTTGAACCCCAAATGACCCATAATCTCTGAAGTTCCCTTCACTTTTCTGACTTGGCTTTGAAATTTAAAGTTTATTTCTCCAATTGGAAGAGGCTATTTTTAATTTCCCTTTCCACCAACTGAATTTTACTGTAGATGTGGGTAAGGTCATCTCTCCACTCAACGTGAGTTTCCTGGAAGAGTTCCACCAACTGAGTATTAATAAAACTAGCTATTCTTTGATCAAGTTTGGCAATTTGTTGTTGTAATTCACAAAAGGGAATAGAGTTACTAATAATTGAATCACATTATCATGGATAAACTTAGAAGCAAAGTTGTAGAATTCAGATACATAATTATTCAGGAATTGAAGATCATCCACTAGTTGAGTATCCCCTGATGATGAATCCCCAATACTTGTAATAAATGGTATAACGTAGGAGCACAAATTCTTGCAAATATAATACAGTACTAATCCTGGGAAATTAAGAGGTTTTCATAATTCCTTCATCCTGGAGGGCAGAGCACTGGTTTTGGACCAAGTAGAACGGATTTCAGGGAAAATTATCCCATCAAGTAGTTGCAGGATGGTTTCACACATAAAGCTTCAGGTTGCATTTAAAAATTGGCTAATAAAACTCAAGTTGGGCCTTTAAGCTCTTAATTGGCTCAGAAATCTAACATAGAAGGTGTTTTTTTAATTTCAGTCCTATTGGAGCGAACCCAGTACAAAATACTACCAGTTTATGGTCATGAGACTCTTCAGGCAAAAAAGGTAACTCCACCCTAGTGATCAATGTTTTCACATTTTGCAACTCAGAATGCCCCTGTAGTGAGCACCACTTTTTTTAGCTTTGAATTACACTTCAAAAATGCCAGGTATTATCTTGATGTTACTTAAGTATAATCTCCAGAAACAAGAGAAATCAATGGGGTTAAAATAGATATTGGCTTACAGGAAGACTAACTGTATTAATAAAAAGACTTAATATTTATAGGTTTCATTGTAGCCATTCTCAATATGATTTTTTTAATCTCTAGGAAATCGAATCTTCTATGATTTTATGATCAGGATAATCCTGATCGTTCATAGATGACTTGATGAGATCAAAATCACTGATTCCAATTCATCAACCAATGAATAAAAATTCAGTTAAAAGAATAGGTGATGGAAGAATTAGGTGAAATTCCAAAACCCTGCTTATTACTAACAAACCTCAGATAATCTAATTGCTCTTAGAAAAAGTTGTACTTTCAAGCTTAATTTAAGTCTTATTGGGTAAGGCGATAGAAGGCTTCCTCCAAATGTGTAAGGTGTTCATTAAAAGCTATACTAATAAACATTTATGTTTTCCAGATAATCTAACACACAGGAGATTTTTAAATTACCTAAATAATTCATGGCCCATTGGAAGGTTTAAGGAACATTATACAGCTCTTTCAGAATTTTAGAGGGTTGTACAGGCCCTAAGATGTAATCATGGCGCTTCTTTTGTTCAGACTTTGGCAGCTTAATCTTTCAATAGTCTGAAATTAGTTCCATGGACAAAAATATTGTGCGCTGCCTAAGCAGTCTAGCACATCATCAATGCATGACAAAAGACAGGAGTCCTTTTTGGTTATGCTATTAATTTTCCAATAGTCAATTGAAACAATTTACACGGCCTTCTTTTTAATTTCTAACATTGGGTAGGCCCAAGAACTCTTATAAGGCACTAACATCCTAGTAGTATGAGTTCTTTGATTTTACATGCTAACAATGGATTCAGACAGTTTTGATTGGCTAATAGGACATATGAAAATGGGATAGATGATTTCAAGTACCACCTGGTATAGCACATCATGTGCACATCACAAACTAAAGTCATTTTTTGCAAAGAAATAGTACTATACTATAAAAAGAGAAAGCGCTTGGTCTTTTTGATCTTCAGCTAAACTGGAAAAGCGTTTACAAGGAATCAGCAAACAAACAAATTTACATCTAATGCCAAGTCCAAATTCATCCAAATTACCAAAACATGGATATTTTGCACTTTGTCAATATGAAGATATACATAAAAGAAAAACTTGATGACACTTAATCTAAATTGGGTATGCATTAAATTACCTAGTATAATTTTATTCTTTCATGGTCAGGATGGTAACCTAGGGAGGTGACTAAATAAAAGTTTGATTGGTAAAAAGGCATGAATATATCGCCATATGGTACTTGGTAAAGTGTTAAAAAATTTGGTCCTTACTGTAATTTGGTGACCTTCTGGAATAGATCTTTTAATATTGGAGGTGAATGTACTTTGATTCCAAAATCTGGTTGTGAAATCCCTTTGTCTATATCCTGATTCTTTGATAATTCTGAGCACAATGCAATCCTTACAGGAAAGATTGATGAAAGCTGGTTTCTAATCTCTTGTCTTCTGTCCTTCCTATTATTATAAATAGAAAGATTTTGTCCTAATATTATGAAGTGTTCTCAAAATCAGCTTTGACCCCACAAATCCTCCTAAGCATTTCCAATAAAAAAGTTGTAATTTTAATTCAGTAAAACTATAGGTGACAATAATACTAGTGAGCCAACCTGAGGTGATAAAGCACTATATGCTCCTTCTGATGTAGTTGATGTAGGCCCTAATGTCCCATAGACTATACAATGATTAAGGTTTGGTGGAAGTCTGGTGTTTTTCACTAATTTAGTGGACATATCAATTGGTATTTCACTGTCCATTTTAGCTCTTACATTGAGCTTATTTTTAGTAAAATCATTATGTACGAATTTTGAAATAGTAAGCATCAATTAAGTTAATTAAATGACAGCTAAGGTGTCTGCTTGACACGAATAGGAATGGAGAATTTACCTAATAGAAACTTGATTCCTATAAAGTCCTAAAAGTATGGCCAAGTGGACTCCATCTAGCTTAGAGGTTGGTGTAATTGGCTCTTAAGTGGTTATTTACAACTTCACAGGCCAATAGATAATTTTAATAAATTAAGGGAACTATACAAAGACAATGATCTTACAATAAATAGTAAAGATCATATTATATCAAAGGTTTTATTTTTAGCTTTGATCAGCTAAGGGAAAAAAATACCCCTTAAATTGCTATCTCTTCATTATGAACTTTACTTGGGGATATTATGTAGTGCATAAATATTCTTGAAATGGTAGGAACCATTGGCCTAGATTTTGTGGATAGTAAAATTTTAGTGATGGTTTTATGTCAGCTTAGGGAAAAAGCAATATTACAATAATTGTACTAAGAAGGGGATTCAAGATTACATGTCCACAAAGCCAAGGTAAATTGATAATAATAAGTTATTTTTAATATTTCTGGAGGAGTGGGAAGAGCTTGATCCTCGTTATATATACCTAGTTGGGGGCCAGGGAAAGAAAACCAATAGTGATTTAATCCTAATATTTAATATCTTTATATAAAAACATGGGGAAGGACTTGGTAATCCATATTAAGTTGATTTTACAAACTGACAGTCGTTTAGGAACAAAGAACAAAATCTTTATCAAATATAAAAATAAAAACTAAGTTAACATAAAAATAAAACAAAATCAAGTGGGTGGTCGGAACAATTCTCAGAATTCCCCCACTTACCAAATATAAGTTGCAAAAATGATGTAGGGGTTATATTATGCTATTGAAAAGCTGGGGCCTTAATAACAGTACATGATTGCTGACCAGGGTTGCTATTTACTACGTTAGCTGCGGCCAGCTCTTAAACAAAGGCAATATTTTAATGCCTTTTCATTTGAATTAGGTAAGGGTAGGGGTTTTATAAATCACCTTAGTTTCTCCTTGGTTAGGATAAACAGCAACAGAGGTGGCAATAGGATATGATTTGTATTGACGAAGGGGCGAGAGAATTTATTGTATAGACCTTCAAATATGGTTTAGTCACTATCCGTTCCTACAAGGGCTTTATGGCCAGGTGGCATAATAAAACTGCGTCCATACCATTGCATAATGATATTATATTATAAAGTCTTATAAGATAAATTCTGAGCACTCTTGCATTTATATAATAATTAAGTGTGATGATGCTTTCTTTATTCACAAGGTGAACAGTTAATGATAATAGGTATCTAAGCTCTAGTTGGGATATCTAAATATCCTCCTTCCCCAGAAGCCTTGGAGGTATAGCATGCATATTATTAACCATTATATAGTGCAAGCCTGAGGATAAATCAATAAATAATTGTAAAATAGATCAGCAGGTTGATCTGTTGTAAAAACTAAGCGTGTAGTCTCTTTATGCGTCTTCAAATCAATAACTGTTGTTTCAGCAGAACTTTCAAATTTGACGCCCACAAGAAAACGTTCATTATCTGGGGATCCCTTCCTATTTTAATGAAGCATTAATAATTGTCACCTTATATAAAAAGCATCATTTTTGAAACTATCTTTGAGCCTATGGTTTCTCATAAAAGAGGTACTAATAAGTATCTTATAGTTGTCATAAGGTAAACAAATGACTGAAGACAGCACTGTAGTGCCAAACTGCAGCGGCAATGAGATATAAGCCCTTAGTGAGGTAGTGGTGTTAGGACCTGCGGTGATATATACTTTGCAAGGCCAATATTGGGTGAAATCACAAGTTTTGTCATCAGAGTCAAGGAACCTATGTTTATGGGTGTCCTGCTGTCTACAATTGCCTAAAATTTATCGTTCTTCATTCTAATATCAAACAGTTACACTTGGCATGATCATTTGAGCTGGTATCATATTAAAATCAAGAGTATCTGATTGTCTCAGGTAAGTAAATAAGTCGCTGTCCACCTGTGGCGTGGAGCAAAGCAAACCCTCTTTTTAAAATTTACTAACTTTTGGCGGAATTAGAATATCCCTTTTCTACTCTTCCAAGACTTTTACCAAATCATTGTCCATTGTCTATGGTAACTAATAAATGCTAGGTTCCTTCTTGATAGATTTAGTATAAGAGGCATCAAAAGTAAGGGTGCAGTGCTAAAGATAATTCACCAAATTAGTTATGGTAGTTTAGGTATCTGAACGAGTACCATGGCCTAATAATTCCTTACAAGGCTCACAGATATAATGAAAAGTGATCTGAGCATCATATTGACCCAGAACAATGGCCCCATACAATACTGAACCCATAATAAACGTAATCTTTGTAAGCTAAAACTTCTTTCCTGAGTTTAAATGTTAGAATAAAGGCATTTATTTGGCTATTCATCAATACCACCACATCAAACTCTTCAATAATAATGGTTTTCACATTAGGGTAAGACATGAGGTTCTATATATTTTAGAATTACCAACATTTGCCTATAAAGTCCAATAGATTTATCAACATGGCCTGTTTGGCCTGTCATTGGTGTTGCCCATGGCTATTTCAGATAACACATGAAGATATGGATAATTTCATGATTAACAAATTTGGGAGAATTAGCAAAGTTAACTTGATTAGCTGGGATGAATCACCAGAGTACTCAGTATTAACCGCATGGGAAGTTGATCCACCAGAAGACTTGGCTGCAATAGACACGTCTGTAGCAGCACTAGGAACATATGCAGGTATGGGTAAGGTAGTTGGCATTAGGTAATTGAGCCACAACTGCTGGCCTAAGGACTTCAGGGGTGTAATTCAAGGGATAAGCCCAGTAATAATCTTGACTACATTCGCATGTGCCATTTTCAACTTCATGATGGAGTTAATTCAAAAGACTAAAGTACTGGTGACGCTCCGCCTTGAGTTTTTTAATATCTTGAAACTATCTTTGGTTGGACTTGACCAGGGGAGAAATTGATTCTTGTATTTCCTGTCCTTGGGATTGGACCTGGTTATGTAATATGTTCAGCTCCTAATACAGATCAGTAATGGTGTGAACCGCTATTTTTTTAATGGATTAAGGCCATCCAGGTGCGGTGTCTTAAGGGTATCTTAGCAGTCACTATATTTGATTGTTCTGAATAGGACAACATATTGTAAAGTAGGTCAGTGAGACCATAACTTGGCTTTGCTTTCATGTAGTCCAGTTCATAATGAGTTGAACACAGGGGGTCAGGATGACAAAAGTCTTCAGAGTATGATACTTTGTTATTTATAATAGAAGACAGGGTACAAAAAGTGGCCCCTGTGCTGAGCACCAAATGTTGCAATCAGTGCTTAGGCGGTTATTTACAACTGCTCAGATCAATTGATACTTCTAATAAAATAGGGGAGCTGTACAAAGACGATGCCTTAAAAATAAAATAGTAGAGATTTTTATTGTATGAAGATTTTAAAAATTATTTGAGGTGAGTCAACCTTGGGATAAATATACCACACCAAGAATGTTTTCTAGCCAGTAAAGGTTTTGAACTCAAATCCTGCACTAGGGGTGGAAGCAGTTTTACCCGCTTGGCTAACCACCCTTATCATATGAAGATTTTATTCTTGTTAACTTCAACAAGCTAAGGTATAAAATATTCTCATCAAATTGCTACTCCCATCATTATAAACTATACTCATGATTATTGTGCAGTGCATAATTTTCCTGGAAATAGTAGGAACCATTAGTCTATATTTTGGTGTGATATAACCTTAATGATTGTTTTACGCCAGTTTGGGGCAAGGGAGAGATTATAACAATATTAAAAAGGGTTACTTGTGTTTAAATGGCCGCAAAGCCAAGGTAAAGCAGTAATAACAGGTGATTTGTGATATTGTCAGTGAGGTGGGAAGGAATTGATCATCATTATATGTACCAAGTTGGGAGCCAGAGCAAGAATCTGACATCAATTTAGTCCTATTGGTTAATAATTACTTTTAAAAACGTAAGCACAGGGGCTTGGTAAGCCATAGTAAACTGATTCTACAGATTGACATTGGCTTTGAGGCCCACAGGGTTAAAAACTTTTATATAAACATATACAAAAATTAGGTATTATTTATTTAAGGCAAGCCAACCAGGGGACAGACATTACTGAAAGAGAGAAAGAAAGAAAGTATCAACATGAAACCTGAGTAGGGTCAACTCTGTCAAAGAAAGTTTTTCCATCTTGGGATCAAACTCATATTTTTCTGGTTTAATTATGGGTAAGGTTTTTATGTTATTAGACCTACTAACCGCCAATAGCTTACTTCAGCTGGCACCCCAATTAATGTGCGAAGGGCGGGAATTTAATATGCAACCTTCAGGTTGGTAGCCATACACCCTAATGACTCGCCTTCCATCCACTACAAAAATTAAGTAGATATAAAAGAATCAAATTAAAATTGAAGGGTTGGTCAGAAAAAAATTGCAATAGAGTATTTCCAGAGGCGACCAGAAGCTCTTAGTGTTCCAATTTAAAGACATATGGCTTCATCTATAACTTAATTGCTAAAAAAACTTCGCTTTATAGAATTGATGCAGTGGTTTCATTTATTATTTCATCAAGGGTTACTGAAGGTGAAACCAGCAGTGAAGTGTTATGGGCTTTCTTTTTTATTTTTTTTGTGGTTAGAATAAAGCAAAGTTGATATTATCTGGGAATTTACTAGAGGTGGCAAAACTAAGTTGCATTTTACTATCTCGCCTCATCCTATCCAAATTCATAGCCAGTCTCCTAATCTATCACATAAATGGTATGTTTAGCTACAAGAGCAGGTCATTGAATTACACATTGACCTCACAGGTTACATACTCAACAATAGTCTGACTATCATCCAATTTATGAAAGCATAGCCAGAAAGGCCAGTTTGAGTTTTATTTTGGAGAAACAGGCCTAGTGCGTATTTTACAAGGCTCTTGTTGACTGGGGTTAGGCGCCTCAAACGCTATGGCATTCCATTGAAGAAATTACCCTTTGAGTATTATTGTTTTCTTCATTGAGCACCGGTAACAATACCTGGTTTAATTCCTAGTATGCTCACAGGCATGGCGAAGAGCAATATGTGAGTCAAAGTTATACAAATGTCTTTTCTTCAAATAACACTTGAGCTTTATGGTAAAAAGGTTAGGTGAAAATCTGCAACAGACTTATTCTTGTTGAAGGAAAAAAATTCAGAAACAACGTTTTCTGAGTTGTCACTTGTTCTGATATGCCAAGCTCCTGTCCAATATGCATTTTGGCATTGTGGTAAATTATGCTTCCTTCCTTTAGCTTTGTTATTACCATCTCTTGACTTTATGATTCCAGGGAATCTATAATGGTTGCTAGCTTAGCAATCTTGATGTCACCCACCATGCTTATTTTTAACAAGGCAATAAAGTTGTGTACAATTTCATTTTTGTCAAGCTTAGATGAGTTGATTGGATTAACAAGGAACTAACATCCATTTTTCATGACGTGAAGCCCAAAATGATTTTAATTAAACCTCTGTGTTCTCTGACTGAATAGTGGAAACTAGTTATTTAGCTATCAGAGCGTCCTGAGTTGAAGACAAATGCGTAATGTGAGAAGAGGTTGCAGAATTAGCTGGAGAGTCTGGTGAATATGGCAGCAAAGGAAATTACTGGATGGAATTAACCAAATATCCGAGGAGTGAGATATACTTAAAGTTGGAACAACCATAAAATCATAGGCAAATGGCGCCCAAGCAGTCAATATCACCGTTGGCTTCTGATGCTGACAAAATGTTATATTGGATATTTACCCAAGTGTTTTTGTATCAATCACTAAAATGACTTTAGCTACATCTTACACAATCATACATCAGCTCCTAGTGGAGTTAGTTCAACAAACTAGAAAAGGGCGGCGCTCTGCCTTGAATTTTTTCTCAAGCTGATTAAGTTTCTGGTTTGCAGTCAAGATTTGAATCTTTAAATATTTTATCTCTTGTCTCTATAATTAAACTAAGGTATGCAAAGAGAGGTGATCTTCCTTTCATGGTCAGTGATGGAGCAAATAGTTCCATTAATATTTTGATAAAAACACCAAGGCGGAGTTGATTGTATTCAATATTACTAACTACATTAGTACATGGCAATTGTGTTTCAATAAAAATCTTAAAGTAATACTAAGCGGCCTTTCATTTTGTTGCTAAGTAAAAAAGGGATTATTTACAAATTTGATGAGCTATGAAATCAGCTGACTCATTGTTGATATCTGATTTAAATCAGCACAGCAATATTTCCGTCTAATTCCTTTTTATAATTATGGTGTACAGGGTTGTGAAAAGGCTCCTGTAGTGAGCACCAAATGGTGAACTTGGCGCTTAAGAATCAAAATATCACTTCACAAATTTATTGCGCCAAATTCTAGAGAATACTATATGAGTAAAAATACCCTTAAAAGTAATATAAATTTATCTGTCAATATCAGGCTTCATAAAAATTAGACAAAGGGTAGCACACCATACTTTCTGAGTACTGACAGTGGCTTGGGGCTTGCAGAATTTATCTGGGGGTCCTTTCATAAAGCTTACATTTAAACTATTAGGTAAAAACCAGACCATTTCAAACTATATACTCTTCATTATATCCATTAAATTGCATGACTTACTTGCAAAACAACTTTTAACTTAATAATTTTATGAATTTTGGTATATGGCATAATTAGTTCTAAAAGGCAGTGAGACTATATCTCTAAACCCATGGATTTACATCATAACAACAAGTATCCTATTAGATTAGATGATGATAAATGGCCTAGGACAGTTAAGAGAACATTATAAAGATGCATTTACAGATGCTCTGAGTCAAAGGATAATAGTAATGAAATATGCATTTAAATCTCTATGGCTACAGGTCCAAGGAAATTGAATGTAAGTTAGAGGCTAAGGTCTAGTGCTACTGAGGTGGCGAGGGATTGATTTACATTAATGCTAACTCTAATAAGCAATGGTCCTTACATAACTTTAGGTAACATTAGTCTGCGATGCAGCCCAAAGAAGTCAAGATTTATGTTATTATGTCATAATGATGTAAGTATATTGTCCAGATTGATTTAGACTCAATTTAATTATCAGTAGATATATAGTTATTAAGTAATTGGTTTATTATCTGTTCATATAGCTGGTCAGACAAATCTCAACAAGCATCCAAGAGGGCCACACTCCATTGGGCATCTGTGGATAGCGAAAATTGAGACCCGCCTGCTGCAAATATAGCTTGAAGATCTGACAAGGCATCAAGCACTTGATTGACCACTTCAGCAGAGGGAAAATGGGGAATATCCATAGTTTTGAGGTTAAGTTATAAGTACTCATTAAAGCTGGTTGCAGGGTGGCTTGCTATGCTACTAATGCCTGATAGAGGAACTTGAGAGATAACGTTGATTAATCATAAAATGTTAAGTTGACCAGTGTATGTAATTTAATGAAATTAGTTAAACAATTGCGTCACCAAATCCAGACAGAATGGTGTAGAGCACTTAGTTTAATGGTTGATTTATAATGTCAGGGATGCGACTAAACAAGAGAATACTGGATTTTCTATCTGGTTGCGTCAGGACACATTGGATAGTTTAAAAGCCATAGGCATAGAAATCTAAATGATGCTTAAGTATGGAAATATGTGGTTAAAATTGGTCAAGTAATGGTTCATAAGAGTACTAGGTGCCCCCACCACAAGCCAAAGGCCGTAATATATGCAACCGTGCAGCTTACAGGTGTAGCAATCAGTTGTGGGCGGGGCAGAGTAAATGCCCTTCCCCAAGGGATCTGCCGTCAAGTGTTAGTAGTAGAATTGAACACAGTCATTGTTTTGGAAACAAAAGTTTTGCTTGAAACAAATAAAACACCAGTTCTTCATTGACATCATCTTAGTATGATGGTGAATTTAATGAGAAATTCACACATGCCCATGAATATCATGGTCAAAAGGAGGGCGTTTACCATCCAGGTTTTTCTTAGAACAGTAAACATAGTGAAAGGGTGACAGCGTCTGTGGATAAAATATGGAAATCAGTTATTTTGATGGGTTTTTAAAATGGTAAATATACTAAATGAAAGAATTGGTGACTAACTTTATTGAGGGCAGCCGCCTCATATAATTGGGAGGTCTGAATATGGGATGGCTTGGCAATGGATTTGAGCATGAGAGATGGACGCTCATTGATTATATCCATCTAAGAACCTATATATATATTTGAAGTTACTTAGTTAAATTGGGAAACCTAAGGCATGTGATCCGCCAGATTGGTGAGAAAGCAGCCAGAAATCAGAATTATGGTGTGATCTGATGTATCCTTAAAGTTATCAGATTTTAATTGTGTCAACGTCTAATCCTCAATGGGTACTTTTGAGATGTTTGGATTTCTCAAAAATGATTCCAAGTATCTTAAGTACTTCAAATGGGCTTTTTAAAATTTTGAATGTTTAAACTTCCCAATCTTTGGCTATTTTCAATAGCATCACTCTTCTTTGGTGAAATGGAGGGAAGGGGATTTTTGATGGCTGCTGAATGGAAAAACTTTAGAGTATAAACCCTAGCCTAGGTGATTTCATTAAAAATTTATTAATCCTGAATAAGAGAGTAATGATTTTAGAGCATTAATAGATGGAAAATATCCCCAAAAGGGAAATGTCATGACTAATCTATCAGGATAGATGATGATCAAATTCAGTTCAAATATGAGCTAATTTGATGATGAGACAAACCTCAGAGAGGGAAATTGTCACCCAATGAATCCATTGAACTAACCTTAATAACAAAGATTTAAAAGGAAATTCTAATTCCAAGACCCCTCAATGGTAGAAAGGGTTTAACTTTTTCAAAGTCAAACTCAAAGCTCCCTAGAAGATTAAGATCTTAAGCTAAAGAAAGCAGCATCTAGAACGGAAAAATGTGTTGAAAACTCACCTTAGTGATTAATTCTTTTAAGAATGGGGATCAACAATTTGGTCTAATAAGATTATAAAAAAATCTTCGGAGATATCCAATTCTAATCTAGATCAATGATTGACCCTTTGTAGTTATCAGCCTCATCTTATTGGTGGTACTAAGCTTTACAAAGGGGCTAAGCATTTTATAGGGGATAAGCCCTCAACAAAAAGTTGGTCTCATCTAATAAGAATCTTATCAGATCTGGCAATAATCCTCAATATGGTCCTCTAGAAAAGATCTTACCTTTTTTAAGCATGAAGATCCTTACAAAGGCCTACTAAAACCACTTATATAAATACTTATAAATTTTAACTAATAAATGTACCACTTATTTTGTCTCTTGAAGCTATATTTTGGTCCTTTAACAAAGATCATCATTCCTTTTGAAATTCATTGTTGCAACGAAACTAATAATTTCATTGCCTTAGTTTAATATTTGCTAGAGCCACGAAACTGTAATTTCTTAGCCTTTGTAGCGCTTTCATATTTAAATTTCTTGCGAGATTCCAATACTGGTGCTCCCTGTCAGGTCTGCTTCTGAGGCTACCTGGTGAAAAAAATATTTTTACGTCAATGAATACTTCTAGTGAAGATAGTCCTTCATCAGAGGAATCAATGAATATCACGCAATGGGTACATACCAACAGGCAGGAGATGCCTTCTGCCAATATCAGTGATCTTCATCTTCAAGCTTCTATGGATTTGGCCAGTGAGGGCCCTGACCATACCAATTATCAATTTAAACCTGCAGATGTGAATGAAACAGTTAAATGCTTAATAAGGGGGCTATTCATACAGGTGCACGTCCTAATTAAGAACAAGAATCTAAGGTTTCATTTAATGTGATGGAATTATAAGACAGAGCTGTCTTAAAACATATGGAAGTCAGGTTAGCCAGAATGGAGCAGTATCTCAGGCAGTATGTGCATCCCGCCATTCATCACTTACTTCAACTTTTGGGGTTACATCATCTTGAGATTCAACGACCTTTGACTATGGCTCAACTGTTTTATTCTCAGCTATTCTCTTTCTATGAGACTGCTTCTGATTTTGGTCATGATAATTGTAAAGCCATAGTCAACAATAGGAGAGAAATCAATGAACTGCACAACCAACTTGTTAGAATCAATAATAAAGTTGTGAGTTATTTATGCCAAGAAGTATCTCAACATGTTAATGAAGTTGCTAAACCTATCCAACAATGAATAACTACCCTTGCAGATGAATTTACTATCTGATTGGAACAATTTCAGAACCAATATGAGGATTGCTTTGCTGAACTAAATGGGCTACTTCAACAACTCGTCCAAGTCATGAATAATAATTGAGAAGGTATACCTGGTCCTATAGGTCCTCCTGGACCTCTGGATTCTCTAATTCTCCCTCTGTGATATTGGGACCTGCTGGTCAACGTGGTTCCCCTGGGCCTATAGGTCTTAAAGGTTCTCACGGGCCCCTGGGGCCCCAGGTCCCTCAGCCCTATAATTTCGTTTCCTGGCTCTGAAGCTCAGAATCAATTGGTAACCAGAATTTAAGCTTTATAAAAACAAATATGAGGCATAGCTCAGTGATGTTTCTTATTTTTGGAAGGCCACCCGACTAACCCAGATTATTGTTAACCAATTTATTGGTTGGTGTTAGAAATGTCCATTGTCTATGTGACACTAGTCAATTCTCTCAAGAAACTCAGTTTGCAATGTTCACAGCCTCCATCAATCGCTTAACTGCTAAATATGGAGTACTTGAGAAAGAGCAAGAGGAAATGCTCTCAACAATTTTCAAAATTAAATTAATCTTCTTCAAATGACCACATTACTCAACTGGTCCAAATCTTATAGGATGATCTTAACATTTTACATCAACAAGTTGACAGTATTCCTACTCAAGTCCATATCCCTGAGTCTGAACCCTCCAAAACTGATCCTGTATTGGTATCAGGCGTTCACGTATTAAGCAGTGATTCAACTCTTTCAAACCAACCTTTAAAGATAAGTATGAGCCAGGTGAAGGTAGTATTCACTCTTTTCTATTTGTTTATGAGCGAGAAATGGATGGAGCATCTGATCAGCAAAAAGTTTGGCATATTACTTCTTGTTTAAGTTGATTTGCTAAAGAAATCATGGTCCCTCATCTTAAGGTTTGCCATACTTGGGTTCAAGTGAAACTGCCTTATTAAGGAATTTGGAATTGAACAAATTTTGTCTAATCAAAATGAAGCCTTCATGAGCATCCAAGTTAAGTGAGGAGAGTCAATTCAGGAATTTGCTAAGCAATTCTATCATGATGCCCAGACTCTCACTACTTGTTATCATATTACTTTAGATGATGCTATTTCTTCTGTGATGAGTGCTTTTGCTTCTCATGCTCAGTTGTTACTTCATTTAAGGTCTCTTAAAGGTAACTTTGGTCTATTTTTGACATAAAAGAGGCATTGATGGAGATCCCTAATGTGGTGGTACACCCATCCCTAGCTAATGACCCTTGCACCCATGTTCATGCGGTGCCTCCTAGAACCAAACTTGAACCTAAGAAGGATTCTTGCAGCTATTGCGGACTAGTTGGTCATATGGAACAACAATGTTGAAAGAAACAAGCTGACGAGTTGAAAAAAGAGGAGTCAGTATAGGGCAAAAAGCTCCCTGTGCTGAACTACTTCTTGTGCCACAATCTCAAATTTCTATTACTTTTAAGGATTGTTATGTGATAACTGCTCCAGGTGAACTTGATATCCCTGATAATTTAGTCAACAAAGATACTTTATCTTCTTAGATCGGTGTATCCCTTCTTTAGGTTGGGACCACCTAGTGCTAAAAAAAGATACAATATCTTATTACAATTCTGTTTCATCTTCTATTTTAATTCTACCAATTAGTCCTTCTATATTTTCTATTCCGCATTTTGGTACTGATGTGAATCAGGTGGAAGTCTTAATACACAAAGTAAAAGTAGTAGCCATTAATGACATGGGATCTCCCATAAATGTGATCTCATCCTGGCTTATGAAAAAAATTACCATTGCACAAGATCTGAACCACTCTCAAAAATATGGAACTGCTGGTCCTTTGTATACTAAATTCATAGGAGCTTATTCTTCCCTTCAAATGCGCTTTTTAAAATTAGTCATTTAGCCCCTGAAGTTGTGTTGGACAATAACTGTTATGACTTGCTTTTGGGAACCAAATTCCTTATTGATTTTGATGCAATAATTAGTCATAAGGACAATTATCTTTCTTTAACTGGATATTGAGTACCTTTAATTTTAAAAGATGTTCTAAATGACAAGGTCAAACTTAAACAACGTGTTTGTCTATTAAAGTATCCTAACTCCATCTCTCATCTTAAATACCAGATATTGGAACCTAAAACTATATTCCCACCTTTATCAGTATGTGCATCAGAAGGAATGCTTTTATACTCTATCAGATCGATTACTATTCCTCCTAAAGCTCAAGTTATAATTGATACCAGAGTGAAAGTATTGTGGCTGTCTGACCATTATTAGAAATATCAGATAACCTTAACCCCTCTTATCAGGAGGCCTTAACTTGTCCCGGTATCCTTTATCTGCATATAATGGTACTATTCTAGTTTTATTAGCTAAGCTCACCTCTCAACCTATACAATTGAATTGAAACAACCTTATTGTGTGACGGTCAAGGCGCTGTCTGACCGCCACATAGCCACCCCCCTAAGGTGGGGATTGGGGCTCTTAGTGATATCAAAAATAAAAATAAAATCATAGGGTTTAAGGGCAAAGACCCCCATAAATGGCATTCTGACAATTCAGATGCCAACAAATTGACTAAACCTTGGAGCGGAGGTGGCAGGGGCTGACATAAATGGTGATCAGGCCAATCAAAGGCTGCTTACCCAAAATCCACTAAAACAAGAAAATGGTGAGGACAGCGGCAAAGGGCATCCCAGCGAATCAGGGGCTGCCAAGCCAAATTATGCCAAAAGTGATAAGGTTGAGAACAATGGTAATGGGCAGCTCAGCGAATCAAAAAGCTGCCAAGCTGAATCCGCCACTAGTCAAGAATATTGAGAGCCATGGCAAAGGGCAGCACAGCATAGCAGGGGCTGTCAAACTGAATTATGCCAAAAATGGAAGTATTGAGAGTTGAGGGGAGCAGCGGCTGAGTGAATCAGAAGTCACCAGAAAACTTTTAATGAATTTTATTGTGAAAGTTTGAAATAAGGTTAACACGGAAATGCTGAGCTCTGATCCATCCCCAACAAATGAAATTAAATGCAGAAAAGTTTCTGTAACGCCTGGGGTACCTAATAAACGGTCTAGAATGGTCCCAGATGAGAATATTGGAGGCTAAGATTCTCAAAATAGGCCCTTGGACTACACATGAACAAAATCCCCCATATCCCCCTTTTCTTACATAAAAACAACCAGATAAAGGTGTTTAGATAAACTTTGTCTTCTAGTATATTAAATAAAACCCTTTAAAATCGAAAAAAATTTTAAAATCTTGAAATCATTTATTAAGATTTTGGAGAAAAACTCTGGACTTTGAGCAACAAATGGACCATCATTGGACTTTGACAGAGAATTCGTCTCTATGTTCGCCCTCTTTGGCGGACAGACTGTTCTCCTCAGTGTTAGCATCGTCCTTACCATATTCCAAGTATATATCAATAGTTGCTCATTAAGCCAACAGATGAAGGACCTGATTACAGCTGCACTCTCCTACTTGTGGGCTCACACTTGGGTCCTCTTGCCCAACTGTTTTGTTGCAATGTGGAAGGACCCCATTTATCACATTAGATGAAGTTCATTTAATATCATCTTCCTTTTATGGGATGGGATGGGGAAACCATATGAGAGAGCCCTAATTTCTTGGGATGAGCACACAACCACTACCCTGATGGATATTTTTCATCCTGTTCCTGCTATGGGAAGCTGCTAGCCTCCTCCTCTCCCAAGGGAAAACTTTTGCTTATGTCTAACATGTTGATGCCGCGTCTGAGTTTAGACAAGCACTGACCCCAGAGGAGTTGAGTGTAATGAACAGAACCTTCTCTCTTGTCAGATCGCAGGGCCACCTCACTGCAGCCACTGGGGGAAAATGGCATTGTCCCTCCAGATCGCCCAGGTGATAGCAGACCTGCTGTTATAAAATTGGCGGTATATAAAAGATACTTCGTAGGAGTTTTTGCACAGGGTTCAACCCACTGAGCAATTAGGAACAACGATGTGATGATTGTTGTTCTTAAACTAACTGAATAAACTTTTAATAAATATGGAGCACTCTCTCCCACAACTCTCTTTTATTTAATATAAGAAATACAGCGGACTCTCGCTGTTTTTCTCACTCTTAACTACTTAACAACTCCTCTTTCTTAATCACCCATCTCACTTATATACAGCAGCTTTCAGATGGTACCTCTCATTGCTCAGACTATTTTGTTCCACTGATTCTCCTCGTTTTGGCTTGTTATTCTTTAATTCTCTATCGCCCTAATTGTAGGCGATTCAATTTGTATTCATCAAATGTCAGCATCACCATATCATCTTATTTAGAGGCGATCCAATAATAAACCCATTATTTCCAATATTGCCTCATCTCAAGGCAAACAAATAATCATAACTGAATCGCTTTTCTTTCCAGTAACAATCACTTTAGTTACTATGATTTGATTCAAACAGCAATTTTTGATAATCACACAGGAGAGATGGGCGATTTTAATAAATCTAATACAACCTGGGTGAGCATCGCATCAAGAGGTGCACAAAACAGTGCACCTAAGGGCAAGAAACGCCCTGGAGTGTCATGGCTGGATGACTTAATAGTGGGAACTGATGCTAAAGATAAGGCTGGGTGACAGGAGGCCCAGAAGGTGAAACTTCAGGCTTTCTGACCTGAAACACACCTTAGATCAACGCTGGGTGCAAGCCAAGCATGCCCAGGTTGATACTAATGGGGTGCAAAATGCCCAGCCTATTATCTCGGCCAGGCACTGAAACAAACGATTTACATTACAAACAAAGATGGTTCAATTCAGTTCATTGGAGAGTAAGGGTTCAAATCCCATTCAAGTTATGAAATTTTAAGTTTGGGTAAAATACGGCTTTAATCGATTACTTGAGTGAAGGCACTTTAGGTGTATTTTATGAAAACGGATGGAAGCATCTGTTTATTGGAGCGTCAAGGCTTGGGTGCACTTCCGCAGAGCCTGAATTTCCCCAGCCCACTTTAAATATGTTTTTTGTGACCAACATTCCTCGTTGGGTGACTTTATTAAATAAAATTACCCGTTATTTTACATTTTACTTATGGTTCCTTGGGTGAACTTGGTGGCAGACCTCTTTGGGGAGGTCTCCAACTATGTGGGCCACTACCTTTTATCGCAATTTACCAAAATCTTAGGTGCTCCCTTGGGCCACCCAGGTCCCCTCCAGATCGAGGCACCCAAGCCCCCTGACGCCAAGTTACCCTTTATTATGGACTCCCCTCTGGGGTCCACTCAAGCTGTTATGTTCCTTACTTACCTGGTACTATATGTTGCGTTCTACACCCTTGCCTGGGGTACCTTTTGCACAGGCACCGTTTGAAGTGTTTTCTTTCCCTTTCTCCTAATGGCTAGTTCCCTAGCAATGTGGGTTTGCATCCCACATCACCTTGCTGGGAATGAGAGAGTTACAGACACTCTCTTGACATGGAGGGGGACCAGGAACCCAAGCTGCCAAGAAACCACAAACTCAGACACCATCTGGGTTTATGGTATTTGCTACAAAACAAGATCAATACATGTACATCCAGTGTAACCAACCCCTTTCAAAGGTGGAACATGGGCTTCAACTCTTCCTTGGGGATGAGTCCCTGACCCTGTGGGAGAAAACATGCGAGGCACAGCCCTCCCTTTTCCCCTACGCGGTATATGTCACCACCAACAACATGGGCCGCAGCTGGATTGATATTGGTTTCAAAACAGCCAAAGAAGCAGATGCCACAGCAAAAGTTTGCGTCAAAATTACCCTTCCTGAGGGCAAAAGAATAGTGCGCACCATGTGAACCAGATGGAACAAGATGAAAACTTTGTTCATCTCCTTTGACTCGCTCCCTACCAACCTTCCCCATAAGGTAATCAAGGAGGAGCTCTGCAAAGGTCTCATAGCCTACAGAGAAATTGTGCAAATTGAACTACAACAATTTCGCCTGATGCCAGCCCTGTGCACAGGCAAAGCTATTGCTGTGATCATCCCGCTCCCTGAAGTGGAAGATGACTTATCAAGAATCCCCCACACAGCAGAGTTTCACTTTGCAGATGGGGGACAGTCATCCGCATTCTGAATCACACTGGAATGCACACCGCCTATATGCAACCACTGCGGTTCATTGGGACACAAGGAACATGCATGCCCCGTGAAAGAGGGCTTAATGGAAGCAGACTACTGTGAGAAAGCCATGAACGAAAGTAACAAAAACTTTGCCAGAATGACTGATGGCCACCACCCATTCCGCTGGTATGAAGATGGACTTTACCCCATCATGGACCCAGTTACACATAAACAATGAAAAGCGGCACAAAAAGCCTGAAAGCGGGTAGCAGCTGAGGTGGCAGCGCACGCAGAATCATCCATTGACCCTGGACAAATTCAAGAGGACATAGCAGATATACACTGAGCCAACCAATCAGAACAATATGCCCAGGGTGAAAATTTTCACAGCAACTTGACTGAGTCACCAAGCGACATCAATCATGCACACTTTGAGGAACAATTAATCTGCAATATGGGCGAAAATGCGGTGCACAATTCTCCAAATTCAAACCCCAAAATCACAGAATCCAATCAGCACCCCGCATTGAACCATCATGAGACACGTGCAGGAAAAAATAATGCAAATTCCAAAAACTGCAATTCCCATGAAAAATCAGGTCAGATCAAGGGAACTGACATTGTCACTGAGAGAGTTGGAGTACAGACGTGGAGCATGGCCAAAATGAGCCACGGTGGGTTAGGGCCAGAGGGCCCTCCCAACTGCTCCTGAGGCGCCATGGGCACCTCAGTGTCAATAGGGATGCTAAACATCGTGGGAGCCAGGGCTCAAACATCCCAAGCCAAAAAGCTGGACTTCCTGCAAAAACCCCTTGTAGACATCTTGGCCATCCAAGAAACCCACTGTCTACAGGGGGAAAAAGGATCCTGGTCATCCAGGGTCTCACCATTACAGTCAGTATGGACGTCTCACTGTGGGTTGATCGTCTGAAATAACAAAAAATTAAAAATTACAAACTCCTTGTCATACCTTCACGGCTGCATCCTGGTAGCAATGATCACATGCCAAGAGGAAACAATCTCGATAGCATGCATCTATGCACCATGTGCTGCAGCCAAGAGAAAACAATTTCTTAAAAACCGTTCCAACACTCACCCTCCCACCTTATACCATCCTGTTGGGTGACTTTAAATGCTGGGATAACCCTGACACGGACTAATGGCCTAACCCCAGGGGATACCCACTGGGGCACATCGAATTCCACACAATGAAGGCATCCCTTGGCCTACAGGATGCCCTCCCCCCAGATCATCATTCCTTCCCCACATGACATGGCCCAACATACATGAGGGAGCGCTCATATCAATGAGCCGCATCAATCACATCCTTGTTCTGCAATCCCAATGATTAAGCATCTCCAAATTTTCAACAAAAAAGTCAATTTTTCCTACCACTGACTCATTTTGGTGCAGCTATCGCCAACCTGAACCCATGTACAGGCGTCGCCCTGGAGAAAGCTACACCCAGAAAACATAAAATTACCCAAAATATCTGACTGGGTCAAACATGAGGCCATGAACCCAGAATTCACAGCCCCATTCACTTTGGATCCCATCGTAACCTGGGCAAATTTTAAAACAAAACTAATCAACAAAACCTGACATCTTGCATCACGTAATTACACCGCTGACACAGCCACAATCAGGCGTACCTTGGTGGAACTGGACCACCTCAAGCTAAACAACCCAAGATCCAGTTATAGCCCCAACTGGGGACGCAAATGGGCGGAAATATCCGCCCACCTAAACACCCTCATCTTTGAGCACCAACACAGAATCAAAGTATTGAACAAAGGTAAGTTCATAAAGGAAGGCAAAACATGTTCAACATATTTCTTCCACCAATTCCACTCCTGCAGCAACCAGCCCACATGCACACAGGTCTGCAAGACTGACGGCACCATGGCAACTGACCCTGAGGAGGTCAAGGCGAAAGTATACTGTTATTACACCAAATTATACTGCAATACTCTGACAGACCCTCAAAAAATAACAGAATTTATAAATACTGGCGGAATACAAAGAACACTGCCAGACTACAATATACTAAATCTAATAACATGGGAGGAACTTTGGAATACAATCCGCGGTGCACCACGTAGGAAATGCCCAGGGCCTGATGGGATACCCTACAAATTTTACAAAAAATATTTTAAGAAAATTGCCTCCCTCCTATTGGCATCTATGAACCAGTGCTTGCTGGAAACACGCCTCCTACCTGGTGGCCATGAATCATATGTCATAACCTTGTATAAGAAGGGTGACAAACTGGACCTGGCCAACTGGCGTCCAATCTCACTTTATAATACTGATACAAAAATTTTAACAAAAATTTTAGCAGCCGGATTAGGCGCAATAGCCTCTAATGTCCTATCACCCAACCAGTTTGGGCTTATACCAGGGCGCTCAATCTGGAACAACATACACCCTGTTGCAAACATATGTCAGTCCAAAGCAACTGGAGCCCTGATCTTCTTAGACCAGGAAAAGGCATATGACCGCGTTAGTTGGCCATACCTAAAGGAATGCCTACACGCTTTCAAACTCCCACCCAGATTCATAAACTGGGCGATGCTTCTCACAGAATCTTCAACCATGGTTGTATGCGGCCCTGGATTCCTAACTAACAAGATCACACCACACAGAGGGCTCAAACAAGGGGACCCCCTCAGCCCACTGCTGTATAATTTCAGTTTTGATCCACTCCTCCGCATAACTGACTCACGCCTCATGGGCATAACTGCACAAGGCCAGCCAACAGTCAAGATACTGGCCTTTGCGGATGACTGTGTGGCAGGTATAGCTAACAACAATGATGCCCGACTGCTGGAATGAACCCTAGAGGAATACTCCATGGTGAGCAACGCATCGCTCAACAAAAGGAAAACAGAAATCATTCTCTTAGGCAAGTACACTAACGACTGGGCTACAATACCAGAACCTCACACCCCCATAAAAAGGAAAAACCCACTCATCTTACTCTTTGCATCACCTCCCACCACCACTCCTGTCCTCCACCTTGGGATATGGCTGGAAACAGGGGGATATGCCAATGAGACAATGGAAAGCAACCTACTACAGCGGGTATCCAACTGCATTGCCTCCCGCAAGGGAAGATCCCCAGGACTAATGGGGTGAGTAACAGTTGCTAACTCACTCATCCTCCCAATACTATGGTACCCTGCCCACACAATCGCCTTCTCACCCACCTTTATAAATTCAATCCGCGCGCTCACCCAGGGCTGGCTGTGGCCTGGATCCCATCCTCCCATATGGATGGAAACACTCTTTGGCCCACGCTCAAGCGGAGGCATGGGACTAATAGATTTTGAGAGCCACGCCAACCGCATCCTGGGTACCTGGATAAAGGAAGTCCTTGCCCCAGACCTCCCACAACAACACTGGTCCAGGGCAGCGAGGACTAACTTCTCACAGGCGCTCAAATTAACCAACCCACATAGCCCACCCAGACTGCTATCATACCTTGCTAAATGCCCTACCGCAACAGGCCTGCATGGAACCCCCCTCACTTCAAAAGCATCCTCCAAGCCATCCGCCACATGGGATGGACAGTAGAGAACACTGGCACTGTGCAGGGAAGGGGATGACCCAGCCCCCACTTCAAATTAAGAAATCCAGAAAACCACCCCCAGAGAGACATGCTTTCTATGACCCCAACCATTGCTAGAATCGAATACCTAGATGCGTTGGACATCCCCTACAACTTAACCACATAGAAGGCAGTGTGGAGAATGATGCACCACCCACTCCTACAGCCGAGGGTAAGAGCCAACGCCTGGCGCTGTCTGAGAAGGACCTATAGGGCGGCGGACCGCTCAATTCCCTCCACGCAACCTGCGCATTATGTGGAGGGGAGGGCTCCCTACATCACCGCCTAGAAACATGCCCCCCAACCAAAGCCATATGGCAGGAAGTCGCGCGCCTGCTTAAGCTCCAAAACGAGCAGGAATTTTCTATCTCAAAGAGCCTTCTCATGCTCCAGATCGAGTCACCAATCCCATCTACCCTCTGCTCCCTAATGATACCCATTGCAATGTGGACAACCCACACCATTGCCTTAGATGCGTTCAAGGGCACGGTCCCAACCATCCATGGGGTTATCAACAGGTTCCACGTCCACTTATTGGAGCACTTCCAAGCCTGGCTCTATGGATATATCAGGCTAAGGCAACAGGCGCTCATAGAATCGTGGTTCCCACTTTGGTTCCTCCACACAGACCCCTTCCTCTACACTTGCTCCATAGCTGGGGAAACCCTCTCAGAGTAGCGCACCAACCCCCATACCTGGCAGTCCCGCTGGCAATAGGGGTAACCTGAGTACCCCAGGGTGCCCAATTTTATTTATCTTTGGTTCCACACACACTCAGTAATGCCCATCCCCTGGTCAGCTTGCCTCGGTTAAATAAAATAAAATAATCATAACTGATATCATTTTCAGAGGATTCTTCCTGATCCGTCCTAGCGGTCCCACAATTATTGTCCAGTCATATTGGAATCGCGACATTACCCCCTCCTTGACTGGATAATAAGGCTCCTATTGTTTGTATGGTCAAAGGAACTTCGCGTATACTTGGTTAATGATTCAACCACTTGCGGGATCCTTGATGGTATATGCGTCAACCCCAGTTTTCTCTATAACTTCAAACGCTCCAATCCAAATACTGGCCAGCTTGTGTTTTCACCCAAATCCATATTGATCATGGAAGAGAACCATATCGCCTTTCTTGAATGCCGCCAGCCTTCTATGACATACCTGATTGGTGGCCTGATTCCTGATTTTCTTGGCTAAGCTGAAGGAATATGCTTCATTTTGCAGTTTGATCAGAATCTTCGCAAGGTTAGTCGAATAGCGGTGGGGTTCCATTCTGCCAGTGCCTTCTACACACGAATAAAGTAACGCCTGAAGGGCCAGGTGTTGACTGTATAGTAGTTGGAAGGGACTCTTCCCCGTGGCGGAATGATAACTAATGTTATAGGCAAACACGGCAGTGGAAAGAAGAGAACTCCAATCAGAAGGTCAATACGTTACTAATTTTCATAGTATGCTCACCAAAGTTCCATTCACCCATTTGATCATTCCATTAGACTTGGGGTGGTATGGGGTCATCAGAACTCCACGGATACCCATAAGTTCATTCAGTTTGGGGAGGATGTGTGAGGTAAAATTGGTTCCTTTATCAGTGAGAATGAACTGAAGGCAGCCGTGGTGCTGAATAATGCATTCCATTACAAACTTGGCCACTTTAACCGCCCCCAAATCCTGTATTGCCCTCACTTCAATCCACCGGGTCAAGTGGTTGATAGCCGCCAGAATGTACTTACACCAGTTAGCTCCTGTTGGCAAGGGACCTACGACATCAAGGAAAACAATATGCCAAGCAAAATGTGGTTTTACTTCCGGTACTAAGTCTTATGGCAGAATGGCTTCTCCACTTGGCACTGATTGCAACAGGAAATGGTTTTGAGCACATCAAAGTTCATGCTTTCCCAATAGTACTGCGGCCACAACAACTCCATTGTCTTGCACACCCCACCATGTCTGACTGCCTTGTGGGCGCTCATAATAATTCCTGGCCATGCTGAGGGTCGCAGAAAATTCACCATAGAATTGCCAATCCGCTTATAAAATTCCCCATTCTGTTGGAAGGTATTTGTTTGCATTTCATTCAACGCTTTAATCACTTGGAGTGGTTCATTGTCATACTTTCCGCTGAGCATTTTGTCAAACATTATGTCACTTGAATCAGCTGTAACTGCAATTGTTGGCAATCTTGATAAGCAATCAGCATTTTGGTGTTTTGCTCCTGGTTGATGAAGAATTTTGAAGTCATAAGCTTGCAGCTTAAGAGCCCATTGGGCTAGCCGCCCCTCAGGCTCTTTCAAGTTCTACAACCATGCAACAATACATGATCCGTTACAACCTTAAACTTTACTCCCTGCAAGTAGACTCAAAACTGCTTATATGCATAAATTACCGCTAGCACTCTCACTCAGTTACGGTGTAATTTTGTTCATGGCAATTCAAGCTCCAACTGCAGTACTCCACGGGGTGCTCCTCCCCCTCATCGTCCTTCTGAGACAGGACTGCCTCAACAGCAGAAAGTGATGCATCCATCTGCACTATAAATTCCTTATCAAAGTTAGGGTAGGGTAACATGGGCGCACTAATTAGCGCAGTTCAAAGTGTATTAAAGTCACATTGGCGCCATTCTGTCCATTCAAACATGGCATTCTTTTTTAGTAGCTCAAACAGTGGACCTCCAATGCAACTGAAATAGGGTTGAAGCGTCAGTAATAACCCACCATCCCCAAAAACACCTGAATGTCCTACTTACTTACTGGCTTAGTCATCTTCTGGATAGCCTCCACCTTGGCAGGTTGGGGTCTCAGCCCAGTCACATCCACCAAAAAACCGAGGTACTCCAGCTGATCCTTGAAGAAGTGGCATTTACAGGCTTGATATTAATATTGGCCTCACTAGTCAGCGAAATACCTCTTCCAAATGGGTAAGGTGTTTAGTTAACGTTCAAGAGAATACATTAATATCATCAAGGTACACAAGAACACATGACAGCTTCAGATCGCCCAGAATGGTGTCCATTGCTCGTTGGAATGTAGCTGGGGCATTACATAGCCCTTGCAGCATCCGAGTTGGTTGGAAAAGCCCTTTGGATGTAGTTATGGCGCATTTTTCTTGTTCTTCCGTGGGCAACTCAATTTGCCAATAACCAGATTACAAATCCATTGCCAAGAAGTAGCAAGCTCCACCTAACCAATCCAGCACATCATAAATCCATGGCAGAGGGTATGAGTCTTTTTTGGTGAAACTATTGAGCTTCTGGTAGTCAATTACTATGAAGTTAGTACTGTCCTTCTTTTTAACAATTAGTACAGGCGAAGCCCATGGACTCTTAGATGGTTCAAGCATTCCCTGCTCTGCAGCTTGTCAATCTCCTTAGTGATGACTTCTTCAGCTGCCCTTGATCGGCGGATTGGCTGAGACCTGATGGGGGGATGATCCCCAGTGTCCAGTCAATGAACAACCCCCCAAGCGCACCCCAAATCATGATCATCAACCACAAAAATCTCTTTATATTTTTTAAATAAAGCTTCTGCCCAATCCTTCTGATCTTTTGATAACCCCATTAAATTCTCCCATGGCACAACCGCCATTACACTGGGAGGCGGCTCAATGGGCGGACCAAATTCATCCAAAGAACTGAACTTGTGAACCTGGTTGATCTCCTCAACTGAGTTCAAATTTAATATGCTATAATCTGATGCCAGCAGATTTAGATTGGTCTGTTCTGAAGATCTGCTATCAATATTTTGATCTCCCCATGGCCCAGAAGTATGATGCCTGGAGCCACGTGGGACTCAAGCCGCGATTGCTGATAAGGTCCAAATCTCCCCGTAGAGCCCAGCTGGCACTTCCACCTCTAACTCAGTGTCTACTGTTACTTGGTATCCAGAGGGAATGGATTTAGCTCCAGCTGCTCTAAGCGGTAGCCCCTGATATTCATATATCTGATGAGGAAGGGCCCAAGTTTTCCTTTTTAATTAATGATAACACACTGGAATCACCCCATCACTGTAGGCAAGGTTGATTTGTTCCATATGCACTGAACCCTTTGGCACTCCACTGGAGGTAAAATAAATTGGGATCTGCTGTCCCAAAATAGTGAGGGTCTCTTCCATCATGTCAATGACAGCCCCATAGTGTCGCATAAACGCAGTCCCAATCAACAGATCATAGTTGCTATTTGGTAATACTACCGCCAGAGCCACCACAACAACAGATCCAAACTGCAAGGGAAGCGCGCTATATGCTCCTTCAGAGACCATGGTTTCCGTTCCAGTGGTCTTATACACCATCCAGTGGTCTATGTCAGTTTTTAAAGATAACTTCGCCACCAACTTAGTGGAGACAATGTTAACAGGAGCGCCCATATCAATATAGCTTGTACTCAGGTTTTGGCTACCACAATGTCACAGTAAGTGCACTCTGAGTAAGATGAATGCCAGCTATTTACTACTTGTACATTCAGCGGTTCACGTTTTCCAGCAAAACTTATAATACACGCACCAACTGTAGGGTACTCTGTTATAATAGCTCTACTGGAAGGGCAACCTCTACTCCTCTTAGAGACAACGCATCTGTGAATGGTTCTAGCTGGTCTGATGGACTTTGGTCAAACATTTGACAAGTGTAAGGCTTTGGCTGCTCCAGAAACCTTGTGTCCACCATTTCTTTGACTTGTGTTTGAGGCAGCACATTTACTCCCCCAACCAGCTGTTGGTAGAGAAAGGTATCATCATACTGGGAGGCTTCTGCTGCAATTAATACAGTAGATTCAGGTGGGACATATGAATTCAAGATAGCAGAAGTAGAGAGTCCATCTCTACTCCGCTCTGACTTTTCCCTGATAACTTTGATCCTGTTGTATGTAAGGGATCCGTCAATTAGGGCACCATTGTCCCATGTGCCCAGTGCAACCGCAATTAAAACAACTTACTCCATAGGTCCTACGTCTGTGCTTAAAATAAGTTGGCCCACTCAGAAGGGTATTCCAAAGATGATTGGCATAACCAGACCCACATCACTAGAACGCCTGCTGTCAATCAAAGTATTTAGGGCCAAAGTGGTAGTTGGTAAGTTGTTGATCGGCAGTTATGGGATGGATGTTGGACTGCGGTGAGTAACCTGGTGGAACCTGCACTGACTGGTTTATTCCCCCCACATGATTAGGGTCAGCCACGGCGACAGTGTGAATCTGTTTAATGTTGGGTGGAGGGAAAGTTACAGCTAAGCGACGTACAAACTGAACAAGTTTAAGAATAGGTACATTGGCCTCCAACAACGGGGCCATGACATTGTAAAGCTCAGGGTATGGCTTCACCGCAGAGGACATAGCAATGCACACATCAATTTCAGATAAAATCCCTGCCCCAATCAACACATAGGCTTCTGCCATAAATCACTCAGCAAATGCGGTGAGGGTCTCATTTTCTGAAACCCAATGGTCAAGAACTTGGCTTTCCACTGTGACATCTTTGTAGTTACACTGAACAACTGCAGCACCATCTCCTTAACTTCTTGGTATGTAACGGAACTATCTGGAAGGTAACAAATGACTTGATCAGCACTTCTGACATCCAAGGTTGAGATCAACAGTTTCGCCCTTCACTGGTCTGAGGTCTCCTTCAGTTGCAAACTCAAATTGTCAAAAGAACCATTAATATTTCCTTCACGATCAAATGGCAGCAGCTTTTCACTGCAAACTTCCTGGAGCAGCTCATCTTGTCTTTTGAGCACAGTGTCCAATACAAGTTTTAATTCCTCATATGCAATGGCCCAGCATGTTGTGCAGATTCCTTATCAAAGCAACCAGACTGTGAAATAGCAGGCAAATGAGTATTTATTATTTTTATAACTGATCAATGGGCCCCCTGTAGTGAGCACCACTGTTATAAAATCGGCAGTATATAAGAGATACGCTGCAGGAGTTTTTGCACAGGGTTTGACCCACTGAGCAATTAAGACCAACGATGTGATGATTGTTGTTCTTAAACAACAGAATAAACTTTTGATAAATGTGGAGCACTCTCTCCCACAACTCTCTTTTATTTAATATAATAAATACAGCGGACTCTCACTGTTTTGCTTACTCTTAACTACTTAACAACTCCCCTTTCTTAATAGACCATCTCACTTATATACAGCAGCTTTTGGATGATAACTCTCATCGCTTGGACTATTTTATTCCACCAATTCTCCTTGTTTTCGGCTTGTTATTCTTTAATTCTCTATCGCCCTAATTGTAGGCAATTTAATTTGTATTTGTTGAATGTTGGCATTGCCTTATCACCTTGTTTAGAGGCGATCCAATAATAAACCCGTTATTTCCAATATCGCCTCATCTCAAGGCACTCTAATAATTGTAACTGATATCATTTTTGGGGGATTCTTCCCGATCCACCCTAGTGGTCCCACAATTATCATCCAGTCATATCAGAATCGCAACACCTGCCAAAGAACCTGTCCATCTGGCTCGCTGACCTCTTGGAAACATAGCAAGCCCTTCCAACCTTTTTGGAGGACTGCCTCCATTTGATTGAAAGAACCGCCACCCCAAATGACACTCAGGATGCCACCTGGTCAGTGCTCTTGGCTCTCACCCAAGATAGAATGGCCATCAAGGAGTACGCTCAACTGTTCCAGCCACTAGCCAAAGCCGTCAAAGTGACTCCTTCCCAGCTTGCATTGATGTTTAGACGAACCTTTACCTGGACATCCTCACAGCTATAACCGCTACCTGCCTGGCAGCAATCTTTGAGGAAGAGGTCACTGTTGCCTCCAAGGTAGAGAATCAGCTAGCTTTGGTTCAAGCCAGGACCCCTGTGCCTGAGAACCACGTAGATTCCACAGATGATGCGAGGAGTCAGAGCCCATTCAAACCATGTGAAGCAACAAGAGCAGGTGGGCTCCGGTGAAACTTCCCCATGCCATGTGGCTCCTGCACCAGCAACTCCCAGCGGTTCAGACGGCCCCACCTACAATCTTTGCCTGAACTCCGCTCACAATTCTTTGCTCAATAAAGGTTTTGGTTCCTCTTATCTGTTTATTCCGTTTACTTTGAAGCGAAATAAGAAAGGGAAAGGGGTCAAGTTTGGAAAACTGTGGACGCTAGTGGACACTAGAGCTGAAGAAAACTACCTGGACTGGGATTTAGCCAAGAAATTGAAAGTAAAAATGCAAGAAAAGGGTCCCGTGACTCTTGCAGACACCTCCAAGTCTTCAAAATGCTGGGAAATTGAGCCCAGGATCAAGCTTCAACGGGGACTCCACACTTCTGAGAAGAATTTTGCGCTATCCAGAACCTGCCCCACCCCATCGTTCTGGGCATGAGATGGTGGCACAAGTCTCACCAAACTTTGATCTGGAGGAGGCCAGGTGAAGCTTCACCCCAAGGATCAAGAGCTTATAACGTTAGAATTCTTTACCTTAGGCAGGAGCAGGCTTGGAGTGAACTATGTGCACCTAGGGACGGAGATGGAAAGGGTATCAGAGAAATTCAAAGACTATGAACACCTGTTCCAGAGAAGCGTTGCGCCACCTGCGCTCCACAGGACCCCTTGCATTCTCAATCAAGTTCAAAGGGGATGATGAGCTTTCCAAAGGAAGCCCAGTGTACCCCCTGAACCCCCAGAGTAAAGAAAGCCCTAGACTAGTAAGTGAATGATATGTTGAATCAAGGGATGATTGTGCCTTCAAAATCACCAGTGGTGTCTCCCATCCTCCTGGTCCCCAAGGCCAACGGCAAGCTGCGCCCCTATGTCAACTACCACCATTTGAACGTCATACCCAAAATGGCCCTTATCCCATCCCGCTGATGGCAAGCATCTCTCTGATCATTGCTGGAAGCCAAGTGTTCTCAAAGTTGGACCTTATTGACACCTTCAACCAAATGCCAGTAGTACCTGAGCACCAACAATACATGGCCTTCAGGAGTCATCTAGGAGCATATGAGTACAAGGTCATACCGTTTGGTCTTAAGAACGCCCCTGCTGTTATCCAAAGGAACATTGACCATGCCCTGGGCGACTTGATTGGTAAATGCTGTGTTGCATACATGGACAACATCTTAGTGTTCTCCAAGTCTCGCGAGATGCACATGGAGGATGTCAAGAAGGTCCTCAGGGCGCTGGACAAGGCTAACCTGAAAATGAAGCCTTAAAATGTGAGTTCTATAAGGGCTCAGTATCTTTACTAGGCATCGTTGTATTTGAAAAGGGAATGGCCATCTGCCCAGACAAGCTGACAGCAGTGAAGGAGTGGGCAGCGCCTACGGATAAGATGGGGGTGCGCAGTTTCTTAGGGGTGTTTAATTTGATGAGAAGATTCACCAAGGACCTCTCAGAAACAGCATCTCCGCTTACCTGAATGACCTAGCAAGCCCCTTTTAAATGAGGAGATGATGAAGAGATGGCGTTTCAGGCCATCAAATAGGCCCTTCTTACAGCGCCAGTCCTAGCACACTTGGATGCTGACCGTCCATTCATTGTGGAGACAGATGCGTTTAATTTCACAATTGGGCCAGTTATCTTGCAGACAGGTGAGGATGGTTTGGAGCACCCGGTATTCTACTTCAGCAGAACGATGCTACTGCAGAAACAAACTACCACATCTATGACAAGGAACTCTTGGCGATTGTCACAGCACTAGATAAGTGGCAGCATCATCTGTTCTACATGTACCACCCATTAATGATCCATACTGACAACTGGGCCCTATAGTTCCACAAGAGCCCCAGTAGGATGAACCAGAGACAAGCCCTCTGGCACCTAGAGCTGTCTCAATATGACTTTAAGATAGAATACAAGCCTGGGGAGAGAGACTTACTCCCAGACCAACTTAGCCATGACCCAAAAATAACTTTTACAAAGGAGGAGCTGTACGTGTTCAACACGGCCACAATGCTCTCTCCCCAGGTGTTTGCATCAATACAGGAAGAACGCTCTGAATTAACAGAGATGATTCAGACAGACAACGACATACCAAAATTGGGGACAAGGTCAAGAGAGATAGAGGGAGGGGACTTAAGCGAAGGCTACAAGAATTATAGGAAGGAGGAGGGCCTCATCCTGCACCACGACTGCCTATGGGTCCTGATGCATAAGCTTCAAACTTCAGTAATAGAGTTATGTCATGACCACCCCCTATCGGGACACATTGGTGTGCGTAAAACAATTGAGCTGATATGTAAGAACTACTCCTGGATGGACCTAGCAGGAACTGTAGGCGGGTATACTGCGTGCTGTCTTACCTGTGCCCAATCAAAGCCATCTCAAAGCAATCCTGCATGAAAGTTGAAACCCCTGAAGATCACACTCATGCCATGGACCTCCCTTAGTATGAATTTCATCACCAGGCTCCCAAAATTGGAGGGCTACAATGCGATCATGGTGGTAGTGGACTGACTAACAAAATATGCTGAGTTCTACCCATGCTTCTATAAGGTCATGGCGAAGGACATTGCAGAAATCTTCATGATGGAGGTCTTTGCCCTTATGGACTCCCAGATGAGATCATCTTGGACAGTGGTCCACAGTTCATCTCTAGATTCTGGGATCACCTCCTGGAAAATATTAAGATTAAACCATGTCGTTCCTCCGTTTACCATCACCAATCATATGGCCAAATGGAGAGGGTCACTCAGACCCTTTAACAGTACCTACGGTGCTACCTCACCACATGACAAGATCATTGGATCAAGTGGCTGAGAATTGCACAGTTTTCATACAACAACCTGGCACACTTGTTGACTGGTATGTCCCCATTTTTTGCAAACCACAGGTATCACCCACAGATGATGGAGGGACACGCTGGGGGAACGAACCCTGCAGCGGATAATTTAGTGACTGGAATGAGGGAAAATCTGAAGACATTAAGAGCCAACCTGGAGAAAGCGGCAGAGGCTCAGAAGAGGAAGGCGGATGTGCATTGTTTCAAGGCTCCACACTCAACGATGGTGATTATGTTTTGATAAATGCCAAGCACTACACACCCCCAGGAATATGTAAAAAGTTTGGAACAGTCACCTAGGACCCTACAAGGACCTCAGACAGGTGAATGAGGTGGCGTACAAACTAAAACGCCCAGAAGGATTTTGCGCACACCCAGTTAATGTTTTGCAGCTCAAGAAATTTGAAGGACCCAAACCAGTGAAGACAAAACTGGTCCATTCAGACAACCCAGGAGAGGCAGAGTACAAAGCAGAGGAGATCCCAGATACCAAGATTAATTGCAAAAAGCAATGATATTTGGTAACTTGGGTTGGCTAACCAATAGAAGAATCCTCCTGGCAAACAGCCACCAATTGCACCAACTGTCACCAGAAGGTGGAGAAATACTGGGGGCGCAGGAGACTCCATCTGAGGGGGTGATGTGATGGTCAAGGCGCTGCCTGACTGCCACATAGCCCTGACCCCCTAAGGGGGATTGGGGCTCTTAGTAATATCAATAACAATAATAAAATTATAGGGTTTGAGGGTAATGACCCATGTAAATGGCATTCTGACAAATCAGATGCCAACACAATGACTAAACCTCAGAGCAGATGTGGCAAGGAATGATTTAAATTTAATAAGGCCAATCAAAGGCCGCCAACCTGAAATCTGCTAAAACAAGAAATAATGAGAACAACGGCAAAGGAAAGCCCAGCAAATCTGGGGCCACCAAGCCAGATTATGCCAAAAGTGGTAACGTTGAGAACCATGGCAATGGGCAGCTCAGCAAATCAGGAGCTGCCAAGCCAAATCTGCTGCAAGTCAAGAATATTAAGAGTCATGGTGTTGGGTCTTTTTGCCCATATTTCCAGCTGACTAGATTACCAGGGGTCACTAGGGGATATTTTCCTATAGTGAAGTGAATTGGATAACAGTTGGCCCTGATTTCAGGATAACAATGTTTGGGGTATTTTAGATTAATCACCTGGGTCAGATCCATTGGGAATCAATCTGGAAGAATACTTAAGATCTCATCAGGCAGAGTTACCAACAAAATAGGGACATCTGATAGTTAATTGATGATTAACTATCAGGTGTACCAATTGGGATCAGTTAGGTTTCATCACCAACCAATTAGGAATTTAAGGAACAATTTGCAAGGTGAGTGATGCCACCTGCAACTAGAAAATTGATTAGCTAATTTTTGATCTGCCTTAATAGGTAACAAGTCCCATTACCTAAGCAGGTCACTTGCTAAAATATGGGTGGTTTTCTGGGATCAAGAGGAAAATGTTAGAGACACATTTTCTGACTCCTTCCATTTTAGGTTTCAAGGATGTCCAATGACAGAATCCTAGCAAGGATAGGGAAGACCATTGCTGATGAGACAAGGATAGGTAATTCAACAGCGATGGCTGCCATTTCATTGAGGAGCTGCCAACTGAGGGTTGGGCACCAAATTCCCACTATAAATTCCCTTAAGGATTCACTAATAAAACACACAAATTTAGGAAGAGATAAAGTTTGGCTCAACTCTCCATTTGGTGTCACCTGTCCTGGGGTTGATACAGGTGATAAGGAATTAATTGGCCAGATGGACTGAGATCCTTGTATGACAGGAAGCCATGAAAGACATAGTCTTATGTCTCTAATCCCATGAAGTGAGGGAGAAATCACTGAAATGTAAGAGGTTACCTGATTGAGGTGGAAATCTGTATATATATATAAATGCAAAAGCCCACTCACTCACTCACTCATCACTGTATCTCAACAATGACAAGGCCTAGAAAGATGAAACTTTACATAGGTATTCACTAGATACTTTAGATGTGAATAAAAAGGTTTTTCATTTTTCATAGTAAAATAAAAGTTTTATATGTAATAAGTGAGAATCTTGTATGTTTTTAATGGAAAATGGTATACCGATGCATCTGAGCAGTTATATATTCGGTTGATTTGATTTTATATGGTTTTAATGAGCGGTTGGTGGTTTTGGGGTTTATTAATAAGCTTGATGGTTTTAATAAGCAGTTAGTGATTGGTTAGTTCGATAAGTTGATTGTTTTGGTAAGTGGTTGGTGGTTTTTGGTTCTTGGTTGTTTTAAAAGTTCATCAATTGGTTTTAGCTGGGTGGTGGTTGGTGGATTTGGGTTGATTTGGTAGCCAATGGTTTAGGTAAATGGTTGATGTTTTAGATAATTCGATAGGTTTAATTGGTTTTGGCTGAGTGGTTGAAAATTTTATATTGATTTAATATAATTTGATTCTTAATTTTATTGATAGCATCTACCAATATAAAAAAGAATCGATTAGGATCAACTAGTAAACTTTAAACCCACAAACAAATCTGTGTTAAACTGAGTATCAATAAGAATTAGCCTAAACATTCTTTACAAAAGACATTGCACTATTTCTTTTATATAAGACTAGCCAATTTACCCAGCTTTGCTTGGGTTGATAATTTATTATACTCATAACTCATCCCTGTTATGGTATATGAAGCCCAATGACCAAATTTCATCCATCTCCTTTAAAACTGAGCAATTCCAATCATTTATTTTTAGCTTTTATACTAACAATAACAAGAAAGTGGAGTTACCCAGTGTTGCTTGGGTTTATGAGCTCCGCTGACAGCCTAAAGGCTGTGCCAGCACTATGCTCGAGCCACTCGGACTAACAGCTCCGCTGTTGCCCTTGTAGCTGGTGAGCTGGTTATCCTAAATTTACTTAAACCACTTAAAACTGACTGATTTTTGTTTAGTTTCAGGTGAGCAATTTGTTGAATTATTTGATAATATTCACCAATTCTCACCCATTCATAAATAGATTGTATTTATCAGACTCAATTAGTTTCAGGTGTCCAATTTGGTGAATTATTAGTTAATATTTGCCAATTCTCACCCACTCGCCCAAATAGATTGACCCCATCAGATTTAATAGTTTCAGATTCAATAATATTCGTTAATTCTCACCCACTCACCCAAATAGATTGAACCTATCAGACTTGAAGGTTTCAGATGTCAGTCAGTCAGTCAGTGAATGTGTTTTATTAAGTAGATGCATTATCTCATTAAAAATCACCAAACTTTGCACAATACTTTAGAAACTTTGGGAATATTAATATACTTTTTTTAATAAAATCACACTTAAATTTTTGATGACAGTTCTATATAAGCTCCAAAACGTATGTTTCTAATGGTAATTATACAGCAATTTGGCTGAGTATTTTCATGTTCATATAATTCGATAGTTTCATAGGCTTTATTATTTAGTTGGTTTTTTGGCTGTTTTGTAAGTTCAATAATTGGTTTTCACTGGTTGGGATCATTCATTTTTTGATTGATTCGATGGCTCAATAGTTTCAGGTAGGTGATTGATGGTTTAGTTAATTTGGTAAACTTAATTAATTTAGGCTAAGTTGTTGGAGATTGAATATTTGATAGGCTTAATAGTTTCTAAACTTATCGATGGCTATCTACCAATATCTACTTAATAAAACACATTTACTGGCTGGCTGACTGATGTACTGACTGACTGACATCTGAAACCTTCGAGTCTGATAGGTTCAATCAATTTAGATGAGTGGTGAAAATTGGCGATTATTATCTAATAATTCACCAAATTGCTCACCTGAAACTAATTGAGTCAGATAAGTTTAATCTATTTGGGTGAGTGGGTGAGAATTGGCAAATAAGATCGAATCTGAAATTACCAAGCCTGATGGGTTCAATCTATTTGGGTGAGTGGGTGAAAATTGGTGATTATTATCTAATAATTCACCAAATTGCTCACCTGAAACTAATTGAGTATGATAGGGTCAATCTATTTGGGTGAGTGGGTGAGAATTAGCGAATATTTTGAATCTAGAAACTATCAAGTCTTATAGGTATAATCTATTTAGGCAAGTGGGTGAGAGTTGGCTAATATTATCTCATAATTCACCAAATTGCTCACCTGAAACTAAATAAAAATCAGTGCTTGAGGTTTAAGTAGATTAAGTAAAGTTAGGATAATCAGCTCACGAGATACAAGGATAACACTGAAGCTGTTAGTCTGAGTGGTTTGAGAGTAGCACTGGCACAGCTTATAGGCTATATCATTGTGAGCTTATAAATAAACTTGAGCAAGATGGGTAAATTTTGCTATTAGAAACGTATGCTTTATCTTTTCTCTTTTCCATTTAACTAGACTGAGCCACAGCAATACATGGTTGTGTACAGCTAGTCAATTATAAAAAAGATTGGTGGCTAGCTGTTGTTCAACAAAAGCACTTCTTTATCCTTTACATCAGACCATTCTATCATTAAAGAATTGTATCAGTAATATTTACCAAAAAATTATATGCATCCTCAAGGAGATTCGAACCCAGGTTCTCAGCGATGCAAGCTAAATAGTTTAACATTTGGTTAAAAAGCCTTATCATTATCAGTTATATCCCTTCATATACCTTATGAGAGAAGAGAAGAACATTAGAAACACTGTATGACTTAATGCAGATATATACACAAATTATTAGAAACACACAAATTACCAGTGTATTATCTTAATATACTTTATCAGAATCTATTTTGAGTTCTATTATTTCTCAAGAAAATTATTGCTGTGTGCTCTAATTGGGAGACTCTTTAGGATAAAGAGTAAGGATCTGAGTAATCCAGAGAAGAGAAGCTGAATTGAATCAGGGATTGCTGCCATTAGTGTATTATTAGAGAGAAACTGTAAACAGGGATCTGAGCATGGTAGAGTTAGGTGGTACCAGGGAATGAATCCCTCTTAAGGATATCATAAGTATTTTGAGAGGAAATACTGGCCAAGCGTTGGGCTAAATTCTAGTACTTTATTTCAACTACAGATAATAGTCTCCATACTATTATCAAACAAACATATCTTATTATCATACAACGTGGAGAATTGCATGATGACAAACCTGTGCAGGTAATTAATTTAGGGGTTATCAGCTGATAATAATCAAGAATCCAATAAATTTTAACAATTGTTGCTCACTACAGGGACTAATAGTTAATAATTCCTAAATTTTAACAATTGGTGAACACTACAGAGCTGTAGTTGAGTAGAAGATACTAGGACATGATATCATATGAAGATGTTTCCAATTTCAGCAATACTTTACTAGGGAAAGTAACATCAATGAAGACTGAACGTGAAGTGGATCACATTCAATTGCGTTCACCCAGCTCAGATATGGAGCTAATAAAGAAGCAAATTGAAGATACTCAAGATTTGGGAAAAGGACTTGCAGCCTAGACATGGAACTGTCTTGTGCTGCATGAAAACCTGTTCCACCAGATATCAACTTAAGATGATGAGGAACAGCAGGGCCAACTCAGGTTGAAATTGGGACCACTTGAAATAGTCCTGAGGAAGAGTAGGGCCAACTTGGGTAAAAATTGGGCCCACTTGAAATAGTCCCAAGGAACAGCAGGGCCACCTCAGGTTGAAATTGGGTCCACTTGAAATAATCCCAAGGAGCGAGGTGTTAGATGAGACACTAGATGAGACATTGGTTGAATTTGAAATGAGAAGCAATCAATTAAGAGTATTGAATTATATTACCAATGAAGAGTATGAGGTCAAAAAAGGAAGCGATTGATCCAAGATAGTGGAGAGAATTGTTTGACCCAATATTATTCAATCAATGAGCAGAAATTGCTGGAGATGAGTTCATCATCAATTTAAGATAAAATTGGATGAAGCTAACGAGGCTAGATCAATCTGTGTGATTAAGGGATCATTTCCCGACCCACCAATGGATTTACTTCCAACATTTTGGATGGCAACGAATGCCAAAAATCATTTTTAAGAGAAAAACGATCAGAGCAATTGAACTGAACTGTTGACTAATGAGAAATTCACAATTTAATGAGATATGAAGACTCAAGCGTCAGTTGCCAAAATATGAGATGAAATCAGTACCTGCTGGATGAACAACAAGTCAGGATTGAAAGCCTAATGAATGGAAACATTTATGAGTTTTTCCAAAGTCAGCAGGTGTTGCCTATACTTGAAGAAACAGCACTGCTGGTCATATAATGAAGAAGGTCAATACTAAAAAATAGGAAGTATTGGACCTAAGAGAAAATAGTTGCAATGTTCCCAGAAGACCTCTGAACCATTAAATGGTTGTGTCCTGAGATTTTGGTCAAGTCCTAAAAGAGGACCACTGAACCAAATAGATGGTTAAATCTTAAGAGGATAAGATTTTGAACCATGATAACTGGTAGATCAGAGTATACCTAGGATCCAGTTTGGATGAAGGAAAAAGAAGGACCTCTGAACCTAATTGTAGGTTAAAAGTCCCATTGCAAAAGAAAAATACAAAAATACAAAAATACAAAAATAGATAAAATATTAAATATTGATTTTATTGGTCCATGATTTTTAGGCCTATAATGAGATAAGATTACCAAAATGGCTGTGCCAAAGAGTGTCCGAGATATCCAAGTGTTCCTTGGAATGGTCGGATATTATAGAAGATTTATTCAGGATTTTACAAGAATCACTGAGCCCCTCTTCCATTTGTTAAGGATCCAAAGAAAGAATTTATATGGAATGAAGAAGCCCAGAAATCCTTCGATGAGTTATGCCAGTACTTAATGGATTCTTCAATTTTAAAAAACTGAATTTCAATTGAGAATTTATTATAAAAACCAATGCTTCATTGATGGCAATCGGTGCTGTATTGAGCCAAGTAGATGAACTTGAGGACAAACATCTGGTGGCATATGTGAGCTAGACACTCTCAACCACTGAGAGGAAATACATCATAACTGAGCATGAATGCCTTGCAGTCATTTACACCTGTAAACAGTTTTGGGTGTAATACATGGAATGCACTTCAAGTGGTGATGGACCACTCCTCATTGTGTTGGCTGCACAATTTATGAGAACCAGAAGGATGACTGGCCCAATGGGCACTAAAGCTGCAAGATCATGACTATGAGATAGTCCACCAAGTGGGGGCTTCTCATCAGAATGCGGATAGCTTATTGCAGTTACCAATGGTCCAGATGGTATACCAGCAGGCAATTGAGCTATTCCAGAGAATGGTTGATGGAGAAATTGGGAATGAGCCCTGAGAAATCCAAGGTGTGCTTAAAAAAGTGATGAAAAACACTGAGACTATTGATGGACAAGGCTTCAAGATGATCAACGGGAAATGATTACTATTCCCAAAGCTGTTGGAACAAGTGGCTATCATCCAAGCTGCTCATAAGGTTGTTGGGTACGGAGGCCTGATAAAAATGACTGACCATATTTGCTAGTACTACTGGGAGTCCATCAACTATGATGTTGCAGTCTATCTGGCTTGCTGTGTGGAGTGTTAGTTGCATAAGCCACATAAGAATACAATTGGATACTGACTGGTCAGCCCTGGATTTGCCTAGCATATGGTGTCCATTAATGTGATGGGACTGCTGACAATGAGCAAAGGTGGAGTCAAGTACATAATAGTTGCAATCAATATCTGATGAGATAGGTCGAGATGAAGGCTCTGGAGAAAGTAGACGCTATCAGTACTGTGAAGTTCATCCTAGATCAAGTATTATACTGACATGGATGCCCACAGGTCCTGCTGAGTGATAATGGGACGAATTAAACATCTCATGTGATCCTGCAATTAAATGAAGTAATGGGGATCTGAGGAGTCTCGTCAGTAACCTACTAGCCAGAGACGAATGGACTGGTAGAATGAGTCAATGGGACGCTGGCTGCAACGCTGAGGAAGCTGGTCACAGGAAGAACTTCTGCGTGGGGAATGTACCTGAGTTCAGTGATGTTTGCCTACAATATCAGTCATCATACGCGATGGTAAAAGCGCCATTTGAGTTGCTATATGGAAGGAAGGCCGCGTAGCTACCAATTTTATATTTGGTGAAGGAACCAACATTGGGGATGAGTGCCAAGCAGTACCTGAACCAATTGACAAATATTCTGATTGAAATGCAATCGCAAGCATTTGATATGACTTTGAAGAAAAGGATTCAAGCAAATACAATGGACAATAAGAACTGACTGGCCTTAGCAGAATACTGAATAGGTGAAAAGAGTTGCCTATTGTGATATGCATGGTTCAGGAGAAGAAACAAGTTGGATGCATTGTGGTCAGGTCCATATGAGATTATTACCAAGATGGTGACAGATGCCTACTCCATCAAGAACCTCTTGGATGGAAGGATAGTAAATTGAGTCCATGCTAAGTATTTAAAGCAATGGATTGATGAAAATAATAATAATAGAGTTCCTGAAGACCCCTGAACCATTAAGTCAGTTATGTCCTAATGATTAGGTTAAGTTTGAAAAAGAACTGCTGAACCAAACTAGATGGTTAAGTCTTAAAAAAGTAAGACCTCTGAACCATAGAAAACAGGTAGGTCTAAGTATACCTAGGAACCAGTTTGGGGGAATAAAATAAAAAGATGGACCGCTGAGCCAAAAAAAGGTCAAGTTCATGGAAAAAGAAAAAAAAATAAAAGATTGATAAAAATATTGGAAAAAAAGATTATTAAAAAACGCGTAGAAAAGATGATATATTTTTGTAATTTTTATTTTTTATTGATTATCCTCAATTCAGTGATGATTCCGCCTATGTCGCCTCTTGGGGGAGGGAGGATGGATCGCAGTAGGAGTAAAGAACCTGTTGAAATCTATGTGAGATTGGACACTAACAAGGGATAGACCTAATTGAAACCAAGTTCATTGAGTGGATGCAGATCCCTGTGAGAAAGCGACTAGGGGAAGAGAAATAGAATGTTGGAAGATGCCAAACACAATACTCTGGAGCGGGGAGGGATGCAACAGTACAAGAAGAGGCAGTCAGCGAATAACCCCAAGTAATCCTGATATGGCACCGGAGCTGGAAGATTAGTCTTTAGCACTTGCCAATGGGCTTTGTCAAGAACACTGGACATATGGGACAGCATCAAGCAAGGGATACTAGGCGGGAGTTGCTGAATCATGCCCCCTATTAATGCCATCAGTGGAAGATACCAATGGGACATGCCAGAAACAAGATAGTCATGCAAGGAGTGAATGAAATCTTTCAGGCAATGACTTTGAGCTTCTCAGAAGCTGAAGCAGAATGAGTTATGGAAGCCAGGAGAGGCTGGAAGCTTCGTGGCCCAACTTTAAAGAACATGGACAGCAAAGTGAAGAGCATAAGCTGCAACATCTCAATCTAGGATGTTTTTAAGATTGGAAGAGTTCAGTCTATTAACAAAGCCTCAGTTACTTGGGCCCTTAATTCTGCATAGTGGAGTTTAAAATGTATACTGTTTCTGATGGCTAGATTGGTGGTCAAAACAGCTGGCTTGTAATATTGACTGAGTAAGAAGAGGAGCTCCGAAAGCAAGTCAAATCTGGAGAGAAATAAATGATTGAGAGTGAAGGGCATTGCTTCAGGAGGTTTGACAATGATGGTAGGAGAGTTTGCAAATGGAGCCAAATCAAGAAGAGTTTCAAAATCTATCTCAGGAATTGATGACAGAGGAAGGATTGGTCACAAGTTGTTCGAGACAATTGCTAACCTGGGTTCATTAGGGGTTAGTTACCATTTCCAGTAATTTTACAGAAGGACTGGCTGCAGGTATTTTACTGGGATTATGAGTCCTGGAAGGACCATAGAAGAGGATCCGGTGGCAGATCAACTCATCAGCTGGAAGAGCCAAAGGTCTTTATCAGATATGCTATTAAGCAGCTGTTGATACTGAGACTCAGAATTTGACATATGAGATGGATGAGAGGGGGATGTTGGACTTATAAAATAGTTGACATTATGTACTATTAAATCAATTAAGCTCTAATTTTGGAGAAATTAATCTCAAAATTAATGGTATAAGCTCTTCAGAGAAGAATTAAGAATGATATGAGCCAAGAGGTTATTATGAGAAAATAACAAGGGCGAACATAAGTGAGCACTCTTAATTGAGCCACTAAGCAAACTTCAATGGCAAGAATCTTCTATCAAGGTTGAGGAGAAAATCAGGAAGTTGAGGATGCTGGACCAAGAATCCTGAATATGACAGCGGGTTATATGCCCTGATGGGGGGAAACCCGGATCCCAGGATTAAAATCATCATGAGTAAATCAATCAGCCTGCCACAACAGAAGGTCATGGGGACCGCACTCTGAGTAGGCAGTAGCGAGGAGGAAGAAGAAGATAGCCACATGCTGAAGGTCATCCTGAGCAACGTTGAGTATTGATTGATCATACTCCACTTGAGCAAATGAAGTATTCAACCAAGTATCCAAAGCAGTGTTCTCCTGCCCCAATCCTTTTCTCACTGGAAATCTAGGCAAGAGGGGGATGTGTTGGGATTTTTGCCCACCTGTCCAGCTGACTAGATTACCAGGGGTCACTAGGGGATATTTCCCTATAGCGAAGTGAATTAGATATTAGTTTACCCTGATTTCAGGATAACAATGTTTGGGGGATTTTGAGTTATTCGCCTTGGTCAGATCCATCGGGGATCAATCTGGATGAATGCTTAAGATCTTGTTGGCAGAGTTGCTGATGAAATAGGGGCATCTAATAGTTAATCAATGATTAACTATCAGGTGTACTGATTGGGATTGGTTGGGTTTCATCACCAACCAATTGGGAATTTAAGGATCAAATTGCGAGGCAAATTATGCAACCTGCAACTAGCAAATTGATCAGTTGGTTTGTGACCTGCCTTAATGGGTAACTTTTCCCATTACCTAAGCAGGTATTTGCCAAAATATGGTTGGTTTGCTGGGATCAAGAGGAAAACGTTAAAGACACGTTTTCTGTCTCTTTCCATTTTAGGTTTCAAGGATGTCCAATAACAGAATCCTAGCAAGGATAGGGAAGACCATTGCTGATGAGACAAGGATGGGTAATTTAACGGCGATGGCTGCCATTTCATTGAGGAGCTGCCAACTGAGAGTTGGGCGCCAAATTCCCACTATAAATTCCCTTAAGGATTCACTAATAAAACACACAAATTAAGGAAGAGATAAAGTTTGGCTCAACTCTCCATTTGGTGTCACCTGTCCTGGGGTTGATACAGGTGATAAGGAATTAATCAGCCAGATGGACTGAGATCCTTGTATGGCAGGAAGCCATGAAAGACATAGGCTTATGTCTCTAGTCCCATGAAGTAAAGGAGAAATCACTGGGATGTAAATGGTTACCTGATTGAGGTGGAAATCTACTTAATAAAAAATTCACTGACATACTCACTGACTGACTGACATCTAAAACCTTCGAGTCTGATAGGGTCAATCTATTTGGGTGAATGAGTGAGAATTGGCAAATCTTATCGAATCTGAAATTATTGAGCCTGATGGGTTCAATCTATTTGGGCGAGTGGGTGAGAATTGACAAATATAGAATAATCCACCAAATTGCTCACCTGAAGCTAATCTTGTCTAATAAGTTTAATATATTTTGGTGAGTGGGTGAGAATTGGCAAATAAGAATGAATCTGAAACTATCAAGTATGATAGGTTTAATCTATTTGGATGAGTTGGTGAGAATTGGCGAATTTTATCTAATAATTCACCAAATTGCTCACCTGAAGCTAATTGAGTCAGATAAGTTTAATCTATTTGGGTGAATGGGTGAGAATTGGCAAATAATTTTTTATTCGAGGTGGGCTGACCTTGGGACAAATATACCGCACCAATAGAGATGATAGGGAGTAGGGAGCGACAATATAGGAGTGGAGGACAAAACCCAAGTACTGGGGGTAAAACCCTCCTGTGCATGTTCTGATAGGCCAGGATTACATGAATCTAACTTCACTGATTCACTTGGTCAGACTGAGGCATGGTGCACAAATCCACATGTATTGGTATCCTCTTGGCACAGAAATGCATTTAATGCAATTTCTGCCTAAATACAATTTTTGCCACAATGGGATTTGAACCTGCATCATGAGGGGCAATAGCGGGACACTCATCCCACTATGCCAGACCCCCTCAGAATTGGTAAATAAGATCAAATCTGAAATTACCAAGCCTGATGGGTTCAATCTATTTGGGTGAGTGGGTGAGAATTGGTGAATATTTTCTAATAATTCACCAAATTGCTCACCTGAAACTCAACAAAACTCACTTTTGAGTTTAAGTAGATTAAGTAGTTAGGATAATCAGCTCACCAGCCATGTGGCAACAGCGAAGCTGTTAGTCTGAGTGACTTGAGAGTAATTCTGGCACAGCCTATAGGCTACAATATGAGCTTATCATCTGATAAACTAAATACCATTACGAAGCATGGGTATCTGTATGTTGGTCTATATAATTTAAAAAAACTGCTGATTTGGTTCACCTATTTAATAAAATACATTTGGCAAGTTAAGTAGAAATTGATTTAGTAGTTTGGAAGATATGTCACATACTCAATGATTTTAAGTATAAAGAGATGTTTGGGTAGCAGTTTGGTGTTATTTGAATGATTTGATAGGTTTTTTTTGTTTGTCTGAGTGGTTGATGGCTTTTGTTCAAATCAATAGGATATAGTTTAGTTTAGAGGGGTGATTAGTTATTGGTTGTTTTGATAAGTTCAGTTAGGTTTACCTGAGTGGTTGGTGGTTTTTGGTTGATTCAATTGAGCAATTAGATTTGGCTGAGTGTTTTTGCTTATCTATAATATAAAGTCTAAATTAATAAATTGAAAATCTGAAATTTTATAGACACCATAGAAAATCACAGGTAAATTGGCTAGTAAATTATAAAGAAGATTGGCGGCTAACTGTTGTTCAACATTAGCACTTCTTTATACTTTACATCAGACCATTCTAGCATTGAAAATTGTATCAGTATAATTTACCAAAAAAATTATATGCGCCCTAAGGAGATTTGAACCCAGGTTCTCAGCGGTGCAAGCTAAATGGTTTAACATTTGGTTACAAAGCCTTATCATTATCAGTTATATCCCCTCATGTACCTTATGAGAGAAGAGAAGAACAGTAGAAACACTTTATGACTTAATACAGATATATACATAAATTACCAGAAGCACACAAATTACCAGTGTATTATCTTAATATACTTTATCAGAATCCATTTTGAATTCTATTCCTTCTCAGGAAAATTATTGCTGTGTGCTCTAATTGGGAGACTCTTTAGGATAAAGAGTAAGGATCTGAGAGATCCAGAGAAGAGAATCTAAATTAAATTGGGGATAGCTGCTGACTGTGTGTCACTAGAGAGAAACTGTTACAGGGATCTGAGCATGGATCAAGTTAGGTGGTACCAAGGAATGAATCCCTATTAAGGACATCATAAGTATTTTGAGAGGAAATACTGGCCAAGCGTTGGGCTAAATTCTAGTACTTTATTTCAACTACAGATAATAGTCTCCATACTATTATCAAACAAACATATCTTATTATCATACAACGTGGAGAATTGCATGACAATGAACCTGTGCAGTTAATTAATTTAGGGGTTATCAGCTGAGAATAATCAAGAACTTGATAAATTTTAATGCTTGGCGAAGGGCAGCCCAGCTAATCAGGGACTATTAAGCTAAATTAATCCAAAAGGGAAGTATAGAGAGTTGAGAGGATAAGCAGCTGAGTGAATCAGAAATCGCCAGAAAACTTTTAAAAAAAATTTAATTTAAAATTTTGTGATAAGGTTGACATGGAAATGCAAGCTCTTATTTGTCCCCAACACACAAATTAAATGGAAAAAGTTTTTATAACGCCTGGGGTACCTAACAAAAGGTCTAGAATGGGCCCAGATGGGAATTTGGAGACCAAGATTCTCAAACTAGGCCTGCAGACAGAACGCCACCCACAGACTCTGTGGGAGCAAATCCCCCCATATCCCCTCTTCCTAACATAAATATAACTAGATGAAGGTGTTTAGTGCAACTTTATCTTCTATTATAATAATAAAAACCTCTAAATCGGAAATTTCTAAAATCTTGAAGTCATTTATTAAGATTTTGGAGAAAACCCTGAACTTTGAGCAAGAAATGGACCATTCCTTGGACTTTGAAAGAGCAGTCACCTATCTGTACGCCATCTCTGGCGGATAGACTGCTCTCCTCAGTGTTAGCATCGTCATTAACATATTCCAAGAATATATCAATAATTTCTCATCATACCAACAAATGAAAAACCTGACCACAGCTTCACTCTCCTGTATGTGGGCCCTCACTTAGGTCCTCTTGCCCAACTGTTTTGTTGCAATGTGGAAGGACCCCATTCATCACATTAGATGAAGTTCATTTAATATCATCTTTCTTTTATGGGATGGGATGGGGAAACCATATGGGAGAGCCTACCCACTTGGTATGAGCACACAACCACTCTCCTAATGGATATCTTTTCATCCTGTTCCTGCTAAAGGAAGCCGCTCGCCTCCTCCCCTACAAAGGGAAATCTGTTGATTATGTCCAACATGTTGATGCCATATGTTGAGTAATTGACTGGACCTAATCGTCAGATATTCGATAGGGACATAATAAGGTTAGCTGTTTAGAAACTTATTATGGATCATATCAGATATTAGCGATTATGGACCAGGTATATTCTAAGCTTATGCAAAGCTTAGAATTCGCGGCCTAGCAATTTCACTTAATTATATTTGATTATGATGACATGGGCTTGAGGGCTTTGTTGGTTAGGTCAAACTTAAATTTAAGTTTTGATTTAATGACTCGGGCATGTGGGCTTTTGTTGGTCTATGTCAAAATTAGTAATTAATTCAATCAAAAATTTTGATTGAATTAATTACTAATTAGTGATACAAATCGCCTTGGTATGTGCTGCTGATTGCATGTGAAAGTGAATCAGTTCAGCTATTTTGAAGGTATGATGAAACGCCATT
>JAKSZP010000525.1:0-64483 GCA_022478985.1 Massospora cicadina
AGAATTCAATTTTAGTGGTATTAAAGTGCAAAATTTGTGGGTGAAAACCAATGGTGCAAGAATGAGTTCTATACGTGATATAGACAGTAATTGTCAATTGTTTAAATGAAGGCGAGTCAAGTTAGGAAAAAGGGGAGGGTGTTTGGGAAGGGTGTCATAGAGGCCAAGTAGCCTTCAGGATGTGAAGTTTAATGTGTCTTGGGGGATCAACCGTAGAAGGCAAACAGTTTGTGGATGGGTTTTCCCAACAATTACATCACCAACAACAAAAGTACTATATGAGAGGGGAAGGAGAGCAATGTCAGAAAAGAATCCTGATGTACCTGTATACAGGAAGGCCATAAACACTAGCAATAAGTGCACTTTATCATACTATGAGAAAGTAATGGCCAATACGCAGCCATTCAAAATGAAGTTTTTAGAATTAATTCAGAGTTACAGTTCGCTCATATTAGCATCCCACAGTGCGGTGACCAAATTGACACAGTAGAGAGGATCATTCATGTCCATGCCTCCCCATCCCCTTTTAGACTGTGGGTTTCCTGTATTTCCAGGATATTTGCAGGGAGATTTTCATAAAACCCAGTTTCTTGGCCTAGGACGGAGAGTCCTTGAGTCCTGCGATGTTCAACGTCCCTATATCCATTGAGATGCCCAGCGCACCTCAGGAGTGCTTGGGAGGGCCCTAGCCCTACCTCTTTGCTCTCCATGTGCACCGTGGAATCCCTACTGCAAATACCATAATGTTGCACAGAAATTGGAGTGTAGAGGTAACCTTCGAGGCTGAAGATTATGGTTTGAATATTTTTGGAAGCACAAAGTTTCTGTTATCATGAACTTGTGGTGCACAATCAGTGGATTTAAAAATTTTGGTTGGGATTGCTTTGGGAAACACAGTTCCAGTCTGTGCGCAGGTTGCATGCATGGGTGTACAAAGCCCTGGAGTTGTGCCAAAGCCTGGTGATTGGCGCAATCTGACTGGCTGCCAGCTTGGGATTGGGAAGATGTGAAGATTCCACTTTGTTAGTCTGAATCTGTTCAGGCGAGATGGAGGTCACCACTGAGGCCACCGCCTTTGCGTCTGCCTTATGGGTCTGTTTGGCCTGCTTACATTCCTGTGGGGACATGGGATCGTCTTTAATATACTGACTTGTTTCACCCCAGTGAAGGGCTGCAGTAGTATCAACTACCCATTCATTGTTGAAATAATTCAACCATCACCTCAGAAACATACTCATACGCTTTCAAGCCCTCTTTGATAGGGCAAGCGTGTCCTTTGTGTCCAAAAGCCTGGTAGAAGAAGCATATGGGCGGTGCACTATTTATTGTTGTCCAGAAAACTTGAGACTGCTTCCCTTTGATTATGAGGTTAGCAGAACAAGGGTTCTAGTGAAATCCACCGCAGTTTCTTAGCACGAGATAATAACTGCAATAGCTTTGCCCATGCTGGCTAGTTATAATGGAAAAGCGCTGCATTTTAAATACTTTTTTTTCTAAGAAGAAAACACCAGCAAGGAGATGTTGTCATTGTCTTTGTAATTCAAATCATAGGTAGTAAAAAAAGAATTTTTTTTTACATTTTTAGACTGTGTTTGATGCATGAACTTAGTTAAAACCACTCAATTGACTTAATGGGAGGTCAACCACAATGCACACCTGTGCAGTGTCATTTGCCTCACCCGCCATTTCAATTATAAGGTCCAGCCATCCACAGATGCAGTATGGGTCGCTACATAAATGGCTTGCAGGAAGTAGTTGTCCAGATTTTCACAAAACTTTTCAAAAGGGCCATTGAATCCATTTCCATGAAGATCCAAATCCCATGTTCCACTAAAGATAATGGTTGAAAACGGGGCATATGATGTAATCATTACATTTTTTGTGCATGTCCAAAAATCCCTCTGAGTAATTTACTGTGGGTTTTATTTTATGCCTGTAGCCAGATTCTCCGGGTTGTATATCTACCTCAGGCGGTGCATTACTGGCCCTTTTCCCTTTACAAATTTGACCAAGCCTTGCTGAGCTTCTGTGTCCGCAAAACTCGCCAATATAGACTATTAAACTAACAGTCTTGAAATAATTTGTTTGTAATAATGTTTACAACAGGAAAAGAAGCTTTTTCATTTAACCAGATTGTCATCTATAGATATGTAACATAGTTTATTAAATTGCTTTATATCATTTTAGTAAAACTTTTTTATTTTTGGTAAAATCTTTTATTAAAAAATAAAGTTAGCAGTGTTTAGCGCTCTTTATTAAAATCTTTATTTTTTATTGGGTAAAATGACCAGAGGACAGACATCATTAAAGGGAAAACTAAATCTAAGTTAAAAATGGGTGAAATGATAAAATAGATCACCCAAACAAACACAAAACTTAAAGTAATAGAACCAAGATGTAATTGATAAACCACTAGTCAACCATGGAAGAGGGTGAAGGGAAATTGAGAGGCACATTATCATAATCTGGGGTTTACAGGGTTTGGCTAAAGCCAAGAGCACAGGTATGAGAACATCATAGAAATTGTGGTTAGGATAGCAAAGTAGTACTTGTAACTCAAAATTTCATATGAAGAGAGTGTTGATTCCCTCAAAAAGGGCTTTGTTAGCCACAAGTTGAACTTTGGGGAGGGTGGCAAAGGTGTCAATATTATTTCAGATAATGCAAGTTTCTGGGCCAAACTTTACAACTGCTGCAACTAGTTGAACCGCTTTTGTGGCAACATGATTACAACAGTAATTCTTTTTTATGTATGGGGTTTGGTTAAAATTGGTGCACAGGCATCAGATTTCAGGTGCACAAGTTGTTATCGCACAAAAATACAAGGTATTGTGTTATACAATTGGCGTTATCAATGAGATTTGCTGCACATGAATTGCACAGGGTTTGACCCACTGAGCAATAGGAGCAACGATATGAGGATTGTTTCCCTTGAATCAATAGAAATAAACTTATTAATAAATGTGAAGCACCTGCCCCCATTATATTCTTTTATTTACTATAATCACTCTAGCGGCTCTTCTCTGTTCCGCGCACTCTATACTATTAACAACCTCCCCTTGATCATCTCATCCTGCTTGTATTTTAGCAACTTCAGAGGTACCGCTTTCATGGCTTAGTAATTCACTTCGCCTTATCTCATTGGTTCCTTCAATTCTTCATTTGTTAACTCACGATTGCCCAATTTGGCCATTTTACCAATAACCCCAATATTGCCTCATTTCAAAGCGCTTGAATTAATCATACTCATAACTATTCGGCAGATTCCATTTTTTCAACTATATAAACTCAGGGCTTCTCATCCAGTCATATCAGAATCGCGACATCACCCCCTCCTTGACTGGATGATAAGGCTCTTATTGCTTATACGCCCAGAGAAACTTCACATGCACTCAGTTGATGATCTGACTGCTAGTGGGGTCCTTGATAGTATATGCATCCATACCTGTCTTTTCAATAACTTTGAACAACCCAATCCAGATACTGGCCAACTTGTGTTTCCACCCAAACCCATGTTGATTGTGGAATAAAACCAGGTCTCCATCTTTAAATTGTGCTAAGCCACTGTGCCGTACCTGATCAGCAGCCTGGCTTTTGATTTTCTTGGCCAAACTGAACGAGTACGCTTCAGTTTGCAATTTAATCAGCGTATTTGTTAGATCGGTCAAATAGTATTGCAGAACCATTCTGCTGATGTCCTCTACACAAGCATATAAGAGCGCAGGCAAAGCAAGGTGCCGCCCTAAAGCAATTGGAATGGGGTTTTTCCCAGTGGCAGAATGATAGCTAATGTTGTAGGCAAACACCACAGTAGAAAGGAAGGTACTCCAATCAGAGGACCTATCCATAACCAACTTTCATAGTATATTCACCAGAGTCCCATTGACTCATTCAAACATTCCATTGGACTCTGGGTGATATGGGGTTGTTAGAACCCCACGGATGGCCATCATCTCGTTGAGCTTAGGAAGGATGTTAGAGGTAAAATTAGTACCATTGACAATAAGGATAAACTGTGGGCAGCCGTGATGCTGAATGATACACTCCATTAAATTTTAGCCACAGTAATTGCCCCAGGTCCCAAATAGCCCAAACACAACCCACATTGTCAAGTGGTCAATTGCCACCAGGATGTATTTGGACCGGTTTGCTCCAGTTGGCAAAGGATCAACAACATCAAGGGAGACCGTATGCCAAGCAAAGTGTAGCGTTACTAACTTGTATGAGGTCTTTCGGTGGAACAGCTTTTCCACTTGGCACTGGTGACAGGAGGAGATAGTATCAAGCAAATCGAAGTTCATGCTTTTTCCAGTAATACTGGGGTCAATATAATTCCAACATCTTGTGCACACCACCATGCCCAACTGCTTTATGTGCACTCATGATAATGTTAGGCCGCGTTGAGGGTCGTGGGAAGTTTACTGTGGAGTTGCCAATCCGCTTATACAATTCACCATTCCACTGGAAAGTATTGTCTCGCATTCCATTCAACGCCTTGATGACTTGGGGCAGCTCATCATTGTACTTTCCACCAAGCATCTTGTTATAAATTATATTGCTCAGGTCCGCTGTAACTGCAATAGTTGGTGAGCACAACAATCAATCAGCATTCTGGTGTTTTGCTCCTTGTTGGTGAAAAATCTCAAATTTATAAGCATGTAGTTTAAGAGCCCATCATGTTAGACGACCCTCAGCTCCTTAAGTTTCTGCAGCCAGCATAAAGAGGCATGATCCATTATAACTTTAAATTTTACACCATGAAGATATACTCTAAATTGTTTATATACATAAATCACTGCTAAAGCACTCCTGCTTAGTCACAGTGTAATTACCTTCATGTCTATTCAAGCTCCGGCTGCAGTATGCCACAGGATGCTCCTCCCCTTCATCATTTTTTTGGGACAGAACTGCCCCCACAGCGGAAAGAGATGCATCCATCTGTACAAAAAATTTCTTTTCAAAATTTGTGTAGCATAGCACTGGCTCACTGAACAACGCAGTTCAAAGAGATCAAAAGACGTTGACAGTGTTCCGTCCTTACAAACGTGTTATCCTTTTTTAATAACTCAAACAGTGGTCCTCCAATACAACTAAAGTTAGGTATGAATTGGCGATAGTAACCAGCCTCCCTAAAAATACTTGTATATCCTCTTACTGCTTGGTATGGTCATCTCCCAAATGGCCTCCACCTTAGCAGGTTGGGGCCTCAGCCCTGTTGCATCAACTACAAAACCGAGGTACTTCAGCTGGTTTAAAAAGTGACATTTCCAAGGTTTGATCTTGATGTTGGCCTTAGCCAACCGGCGGAATATCTCTTCCAAATGGGTAAGGTGCTCAGAAAACGTGAGGGAGAAAATGTTAATATCATCAAGATATACAAGAACGCAAGACAGCTTAAAATTGCCAAGGATGTTGTCCATCTCCAGTTGGAAAGTATCTAGGGTATTACATAACCCTTGTGGCATACATGTTGGTTGGAAAAGCTCTTTGAACGTGTTAATGGCGCATTTTTTCTTAATCCGCCGCAGGTAACTCGATCTGCCAATATCCAGATATTAAGTCCACTGTGGAAAAGTAACGAGTTCCCCCAACTGGTCCAACGCATCATCAATTCGTGGCAAAGTGTATGAGTCCTTTCTTGTAATGCTGTTGAGCTTGTGGTAGCCTATAACTACCCGGTTAGTACCATCCTTCTTTTTGAAATTAGGACAGGAGAAGCCCATGGGCTCTTCAATGGTTCAAACATTCCTTGCTCCAACAGTTTACCAATTTCTGCTGTGACGACTTCTTCCGCTGCTCTAGATCGACAGATTGGTCGAGATCTGATGGGGGGATGATCTCCAGTGTCCATGTGATGTATCACTCCTCAGACGCACCCCAAATCAAGATCATCTACAGCATATATCTCTTTGTATTTTTGGAATAAAGCTTCCGCTTGATCCATCTGATCTTCTTTTAACCCCATTAAATTTTCATGAGGTACCACTGCCATTACGCCAGGCTGTATTTCAACAGGCAGCCCAAAATCATATAACGTACCAAACTCATGAATCCTGAGGACCTCCTCAACTGGAATGACATGTATAAGTGCAACTACTTAGTGTCAGCGGATTTGCATTGGTTTATCCTGAGGATTTGCTAACAAGACCTTGATCTCCCCATGCCCTAGGAGTATAATGCCAGGGGCCATGTGGGGCTCCAGTCGTGATTATGATAGGGCCTATGACCTCCCCATATATAGCCCAGCAAACCTTCCACCTCTAACTCAGTGCTTATAATTGCTTGATGGCCAGAGGGAATAGATATAGAGCCAGCAGCTCTAAGCGGTAGGCCTTGATGATTGTAAATTTGATGAGGGAGAGCCCAAGTCTTACTCTTTAGTTGATGATAGCGAGCTGCAACCACTCCATCACTGTACGGAAGGTTAATGTGACTCATGTGTACCAGATTCTTTGGCATTCCACTGGAAGTGAAGTAGATTGGGATTCGCTGCCCCATAATTTCAAATGTCTCCGCTGTTATATTGACAACATCCCCAAAGTGGCGCATAAAAGTGGTTCTGATTAACAGGTGTAATTATTGTTGGGTAACACTATAGCTGGGGCAACAATGACAATTGACCCCAAACTGCAAGGGTAGCGCGCTGTACGCTCCTTCAGAGACCGTGCTTTCTGCGCCTGAAGTCCCATACACCATATGATGCTCCCCATCAGGATTTAATACCTACTTTGACACCACCTTTATGGATACTATGTTGATTGATGCACCTGTATTGATTATTGCACGAACTCAAGTTTCTGCTACGACAGTAACACGGTAAGTACACTTAGAGTAAGATGCATCTGATTGTTTTATGACATGGACATTTAACGGATCTCTTTTCCCAAGGAAGCTCATAATACCCTTCCACACTTTAGGGTATTCATTAACGATAGCATCCACAGGGAGGGCCATTTTTACCCCTTTTAAGAGAAGCACATCAGCTAATGGATCTGGTTCATCAGTAGAAAGATGATCAAACATTTGACAAGCATAAGGCTCTGGCAGTTCCTGAGAGTTTGCTTCCGCCATGTCTGTGTTTTGCGTTTGTGCCAGCACATTCACCCTCCAACCAGTTGTTGATCTAAAAATGCGTCATCATTATACTGAGGAACTTCCACTAAAGGTACAGGAATAGGTTCCGGTGGGATGTTTTGGGTCAGATTAGCAGAGGTAGAGAGTCCCATTTCTACTCTGCTCAGACTTTTCCCTGGTGGTACTGCTCCTGCGGTAGGTACTGAACCCAACGATTGTGACAACTTCTAGCCAGGTGCCCAGAGCGACCACATGAAAAGCAATTAATTTTATAGGACCTACGACCTTGATTGTTGTAAAAAGAGCCATCCCAAGGTTTGGACTGGAATTGAACAGTGTAACCTGGCCCCTCATGATAGGTGAGCTGCTGTTGGCAAATGGAGTGGAAGTGAGGCGTGTCTCTATGATAAGGCCAGGGGATGATGAACGGACGCTGAACAGGGAGGGATAATTCCTCCAGATAACAAAGTCCAGCAGAGGAGGCGCTAGTTTCCGCTATATATTGGGTGTAGAGAAGGTAGCGGATAGACGGCGTAGAATTAAGACAAATTTTGGCAAGGGTACGTCAACCTCATATGAAGCCAAGGAATTAAAAAGCTCATGATATGGATTCACTGCAGAGGTCAACGCTATGCATATGTCACCTACAGTTAAATATCCTGCCTCAATTAACACATGGGCTTCTGCTGAGAATTGATCAGCAAACACAGTGAGGGTCTCGTTATGTTAAAAACCAATAATTAAAAACTCAGCCTTCCTTTGCGCCATTTTTAAAGTACCTCCAAACAACCACAGCACAGTATCCTTCACTCTTTGATAAGTATAGGAACTGTTGGGAAGATAGCAAGTTACTTGGTCGGCGCTTCTAACATCTAAGATAGACTTTAGTAATTTTATCTTACGCCGATCTGAAGCAATTTCTACTGCAAACTCAAATTGTTTAAAGAATCCATGAATGTTTCCATCACGATAAAACAGAGGCAGCTTATCAATACAACATTCTAGCAGAAACTCATTTTTATTTAAGACCAGCGTCCAAGGCAAGCTTGAGTTCTGCATATTCAACAAATGCAGTGTGTTGAAAGGATTCCCTAGTGAAGCAAGCCAGATATGACATGGCTAGCAACTGAGAGCGCTTATTAGTTAATGGATTGATCAATGGGTCCCCTGTAGTGAGCACCACTGTTATAAAATTGGCGTTATCATCAAGATTTGCCGCAAATGAATTTCACAGGGTTCAACCCACTGAGCAATATGACCAATGATATGAGGATTGTCGCCCTTAAATCAACAGAAATAAACTAATAAATGTGATTCACCTGCTCCCACTATACTCTTTTTATTTACTATATTCACACTAGCGGCACATCTCTGCTCCGCGCACATTATACTATTAACAATATAACCTCTTTGATCATCTCATCCTGCTTGTATTGTAGCAACTTTGGATGGTACTGCTTTCATGGCTTAGTAATTCACTTTGCCATATCTCGTTGGTTCCTTCAATTTCTTTATTCGTTAATTCATGATCTCCCAATTCAGTCAAGTTCCTATAACCCAATATTGCCTCATTTCGAAGTGCTTAAATTAATCATTCTCATAACTATTTGGCTGATTCCATATGTTCCATCATATCGACTCAGGGCTTATTGTCCAGTCATATCAGAATTGCAACACCCTTAGCAACTCAGAGCCCTCTTTGAACAGGAAACTAAATGCATTGTCTCCAGTAGGTGGGAAGGGTGCCTACTCTTAGGTTCAAACAATGATGCAAAATCCTGGTACTCCTCTGGCAACCCCTCCAATGGCGCGACTGAAGATCATCCCCATTCATTTCGCTGATGACCCTTGGTATTGGAACTCCTACTCCCACACATCTGAGCCTTAAGGCGACAACAGCACTTTCCACTTCATAATATCAAATTGCGGATGGATTTGGTGCCACCACTTCAACCCCAGCACCACTGGGTGAGGCAAATGTGCCAAAGCATAGAATTTTCCTCAAACTCATCCAGGCCTTGTCTCAACAGGACCTTGGCCTACACCTTCTAGACCTTAGTCCTCTTGGTGCCATCCGCCAAAAACACAAATTCATCCTCCTGCAACGGCAATCCACATCTTTTGGCCCACTCTTTATCCACGTAATTCTTATCAGCCCCAGTGTCCACCAGGGCCAGGACCTTTTCCACACTCCTTCTTCCCAGGAACTTCCCGCACTTATACAAGTAAAAAATGAATATGAATAAAGCGAAGACAGAGGTTTATTCTGGGACAACGGCTCATTGACTCATTGCAGAAATTATAAGGAGCATTCTTCTTCTTCTTTGGGGCCTCAGGTGCCTGAATGGGGGACTCAACCTTTGCCACCCCCAGAAATTCGCCTCACTCCACAGGCTCCCCATAACCATTTTCTTCCTCCTCCACATACATGAACCCCTTTGAGATGTACATTGGCTCTAAAACTGCTCGTCTCATAGCCTCCTTCCCATGGGAACCACTTGGGAACTAAACCAACTCCTGGAGAGCCTGGGCCAAAGCCACCTGTTGCTCCACCTGCAAGGCTAAGGCCAACTCTCCTCCAACGTCGCTGCAGGATGCACTGCTGCCATTGCCAATAAAAAATCAGCCTGAAATTTTGAAGGAACATGCGAGGAAGCTGGGATTCTGGCGCCTTGGCTGCTTTGGCCAGTGCCTGGAACACTTGACCATATTCCTCCACAGACTTCCTCTCTGACGCACTGCAGCAAAGCTGACCAAGGTGAATCTTGTGCCTCATTTAGACATGCCGCTTAACCAATCAAGTCCAAACCCTCCTCTGCTGTGTCAGGCAACCCTGCCTGCTCCTCCAAAAAATTTCACATACCCAGTTTGAAAGCTTCACTGGCAAGGTCACCAAAACTTGGCTAAACTTTAGAGCAAATGAATAATTACCCTCTAAAGCCTTTGTCAACTGCCCTTGGAACTGAACCTGACCAAACGTCTGATGGATCGGCTCCAACTACTCTGAACTTCGTATTGATGAAATCTTTCATCCGGTCTTCACTAGTCCTACCACTTTCCCACCACTCCGGGACACACACTACAGCACCCAGTATACCTCATGAAGCAAAAACACTGCTAAAAATATCACCATTAATGTCGTTGTGTTATGGTGATATAACACAGGTAACAAAACTGCTCTTGGCTCCTCTTTTGCTTGCCACCACAACGACAGGAAAGTAATGAGTTTCATTTAATGTATCGCACTGGCTCCTATAATGAGCCACGAATTATTGGGAAGTTTGGCCCAAGTCACTGGCCAAAGGGAAGACAAGGTCCCTGAGACCATTCTTCTTAGTAAGTGCTACAGAAGCCGCGGATAAATACCACTTGGAGGCCAGTTGCAAGTATGCTTACCCCCACATCCTGCCCTGACTCCAAGAAAAGGTGTTTAGGGAGGCAATAGCCTTCCCATATCTCGCTCTCAAAGTCCACCTCCTGTTTTATAGGACAAACATGGCCGCTGTTAGACTAAATTTATCAATATAAACCTTGGAAGTCAGTAATAAAAATAAGTAACACTTATGAGCGGCTTTATTTGATTTATTTAGGCAAGTTGATAGACAATGGAACTAGAGAATCTCCCATTCTTAAGTCCCTTCTCTTATAGCTATCTGCTGCAAGCATAGATCTAGCTCATCCGTCATGCTTGACACTATGTATTCTGAAATATGTTGTAGGCAAACCCCATTTGTTTTAGGCACGATTGAATTATGTAATGGCTGAACCACCACAAAAGAATCATTCCAATCCTAATTCAATCTACCTTTAACCTAGAAACCACCCACTTCAACACCATTTGGTTTGACCCCAGGCCTGACTAAACAACTAACAGCCGTCCTTCCCCAGTCTCAATCCCAACCTGAGGTCTAGCCAAGACTAATGCTCTCTCACCCCCTCTATCTTCCACACCAGCTTGTCCTGTCCTATCAAAGATCAGGGAAATGTGATGTTTAGGGAAAACCTCAACCATCACAGAAACTGAGTTTTTAAAGATAATTTACCTGTGGACATCTTAGCCATTCAAGAAACCCACTGTCCACATGGTGCAGAGGAAACATGGGCAACCATGCTTCTCCCCGCCCTTTCCTTTTGGTCACTGCACTGTGGGGTGCTTATACGTGTGAACTGTAATTTTAAATTTATTTCTAAAAATTCGAACCGTAATGACTGTGTGCTTGTAGTGACCTTTTCATGGGATGACGAAGAACATGCTATCATTAATATTTATGCCCTGACCTGTGCGCAGGCTCACCGGGAATTATTCTTGGCTGTTACTTCCCTCCCACTTCCCCCTGACCCATTTGTGGTGGGCGACTTGAACTGCTGGGAAAACCCAGACACCAATTGCTGGCTATCTGAACCTTCCCCCTGCAGGGGCATGTAGAACTTCACTTTCTAAAAGCCACTTTGGGGCTGCTTGATACCCTACCTAAACATGCACTGCTACTCCCCATATGTCCCGTCCCCATGTGCACAACAGTCAGCTGAGGTCTATGTCCCGCATTGACCTTATTTCTGCCCCATTGAACTTTTGGTCTTAGGTTGCACATTTTACAATGTCCAAAATCGATTCTCCTGACCACAGGTTGGTGTCAATTTCCTTTTTTTGTTGCACCCAGAGGCACAGGCGCCAAAGTGGTGCAAACTTCGTCCAGCTGAGATCACGTTGCCCAAGTTTTTCTAATGGGTGGACATCAAAACCTTAGCACCAGAGTTCAACACACTGTTATGTGCGGACCCACTTTCTACCAGATCAGCCTTCAAAGTGAACACCATATGCCAGGCACATCACCTCTCATGACATCGTCTTGGGCTGCATCAGCAGTCATTTTGCACACGTATGTAGAAGTGGACCACCTGGAATCTAGCGTCCCTGCTGCAGGCTACTTCCTTGATTGTTGTTGCAAGTAGGCAGAGGTGTCTGCTCGCCTCAACGCACTGGTAAGGCAACACAAACATCACTTTATGTACATTAAACACCAAAATTATATAAGGGTGGGCGACACATGCTCCGCATATTTTATCTAAAAATTCTTCGCACCATGACAAAACTTGTCTTGCACAAGGTGCAGCAGTTGGACCACTCCATTGTGGAAACTCCAGCCAAAGTGACAATTGAAGTTCGAAACTATTATTCTAAATTGTATCAGTCCAATACAGTCAAATTGGTTGAAGTTGAAGAATTTCTCAAAAAGTGCACTTATCCGCACCATTTCCCATTATCTGGAGTTAAGGAATTTAATTTCTCAAGATGAATTATGGTATGCCATTTGTGTTGCACAGCACAGGAAATGCCCAGGCCCAGATGGAATTCTTTATGAGCTTTATAAAAAATATTTTAACTATTTCTCTTCATTGTTGCTATCCTCAATGAAGTAGTGTCTGTTAGGAACGCGCCTCCCTACAGTGGGACAGGAGGCGTTTACAATTACGCTGTACAAAAAATGGGATAAGCTGGAATTGGCCAACTGGCGCCCCATATCACTTACTAACACTAGTACTTAATTACTTACTAAAATTATGGCCAACCGCCTAGGGGAAGTTGCCTCTAGTCTCATTTCCTTTGAGCAGTTTTTTTCATTCTCAAGCGGTCTATATGGGACAACATAGACACTATAGCCAACGTCAGACAATCCATGGCTACTGGGGCACTTTTTTTTGCCAGCAGAAGGCTTATTATAGAGTCAACTGGGATTACCTCAAACCCTGCCTCCACAAGTTCCACCTCCCCCATCAGTTCATTAATTAAGTTGTGTTGCTTACGGAATCTGCCACAATGTATGTGCATGGCCCTGGATTCCTCACTGTTTAGTTCGCCCTCAAAGGGGCCTCCACCAATGGGACTCTTAGAGCCCACTCATGTATAACTTCAGCTTTAAATCACTTTTACGCAATGTGAATGCCCGCCTTAATGGTGTCCATGTGCAAGGCCAAGCACCGGTTAAGAAGTTGGCGTTTGCTGATGGTTGGTTGGTTGAAGTGTCTAACAACCAAGATGCACGCACGCTTAAAGCTACTATCCAGGTTTACTCAAGGGTAAGTAATTCTGCACTTAACGCCTCCAAATACCAAATTCATTCTCCTTGGTCTGTTCCAAGCCCGCTGGTCACCAGCACCCCGTTTCCTACCTGCTTCAGTAGCTATCTCATGGGCTCACTTGCCCCACCCACCCTTACCGCCCCACTTGTGCTCCCTAACATGCCAAGACCCACTGCTGGTCTGGTACGCCATTTGGGTGTGTGGCTGGGTGTGGGAGGGTATGCCTGGATGGTAATGGAGCACCATATCCTGGACAATGTCATAAAGCGCATCTCTTCCCTCAGAGCCCGCCAAACTTCCCTCACAGTCATAGTTGTACTGGCCAACTCAATGCTTCCAGATAAAGTTTGGTTTGTGGCCCATGCTATCGCCTTTTCCTCATCTTTCTTCACCTTGTTATACGCCCTCCTAAAAGGGTGGCTTTGGTTAGGCCACCCACCGACAGTGCGCCTGGATGTCTAGTTTGGCCCTCGCCATAGTGGTGGTATGGGCCTGCTCAACTTCGAGGCCCATGTTGCCAAGATACTTGGCCCCTGGATCGCTTCAGTCACCAACCCCACTCTCCAAGCCCAACACTGGTCACACGTGGCCCACTAAAATTTTTCCCACGTCCTGGGCCTCAAAAATCCTTCCAACCCCTATTCTCTGGTAAAATATCTTACCTCACATCCCTCTTCTGTGGGCCTGCATGGGATGTTGCCCCACCTCAAACGAATTCTCCTCTCCATGTGGAGCGCTGAGTGAGAAATTAGCATCAGTGGGAACACCGCCCAGAGGGGTCTCCCTACTCCATGCTTTACACAGGAAGTACAAGGCTAAGTCGTTCTGAACAGTGTTATACCAAGGAGGTCTCCTATCATGGCCAGGGTGGATTATCTGGACATGTTGGACATCCCCTACTCCCTAGAAACCCAGAAAGCCATCTGAAAGTACACCCATCACCCTTTCTTGCGGCAGCATGTTTGTTCCCATGTGTAGCGCTTCTTGAAATAGGTATATTATATTGCTGAATGATCCAACACGTCACACTCCTCATGTGTTGTGTGTAACCAATATGGGACTTTGGCCCACCACCTGAAAGAGTTCCCTCCATCAAAAGCAATCAGGTGTGATATTCATTTCTCTTTTGCCAGGACCTTACACAGCCCTTCAGCCTATTAAAGGACATCTTCGCCTTGTACTTGAATTCCCCTATATAACCTTTCCTCTGAGCCTTAGTGGTAGCAATAGCAATGTAGACTATCCACCGGTTGTCTTGGATGCCTTTTCTGGGTCTGCTTCACCCTCCAGGAAGCTGTATGCTGATTCTGGTCACACCTTATGGAGCACTTTCAAGCATGGTTTTTTGGTCACCTACCATCCCATCAATGACAATTGATCTCATCCTGGTTTCTGGTTTGGTTTATCAAATCAGACCCTTTCCTTCATATGTGCTCAATAGTGGCGCAAGCCTCTACTCACGATACACCTTTTCCTTTATTTGGCGTTCCCTCTGGCAACAGGAGACAGCATTAGCTTCTCTGGTGTGCTCTAGCTTATATTTAGTGCTTGTTTGTTTACATGTCAGAAGAGTCCATCTCATGGTCAGCCTTCCCTGAATAAAATTTAAATTTATTGCGGGGAAGGCCGACCATGGGACGGACACTTCCAAATATGACTCAGACGAGACAAAACTTAGTACCAGGTGAGGCACCCCAGAGAAGCAATGCTATCTCTTGTTGCCAGCGGGAACGCCACTTATGGGAAGGGGGAGGGAACGTGTGTAGGGGGCGTAGCCACTATTGAGCACGTGTGGAGGAAGGGGTCTGATTTGATGAACCAGGAGGAGACCAGCTGCCGGCGACGTGGTGGGAGATATCCAAACATCCACGCTTATAAGTGATCCACCAAATGAGACCGGAATCTGTGGACAGCTTCAGGGAGGGTGGGGATGGATCCGGCGATGGCATCCAAGACAATCTTGTGGATAGTCCACATGGTGAAAGCAACCACCAGAGCACGAAGGGAGGGTGTAGGGGGAGGCCATTGATGAAGCAAACATATCTCTTGACAGACTGAAGGGATGTGTTTGATCCTGGCCTAGCAGACGTTGGACTTCGCGCCATATTACTTTAGAGGTGGGGCACTTCTCCAGGCGGTGAAACAGCGTTCCATACTGGCCACACACGACACAGGATGAGTGTAAAGCATTAGAGCGCTCAGCTGTACGATACACCCGCCTCAGGCAGCGCCACACATGGGAGCGGACTTGAGGCTGCAACAGAGGATGGTGTGCATATTTCCAGATAGTCTTTTGGGTCTCAGTGGAATAAGGGATGTCCATCATGTCCAGGTAGTCCACCCTGGATAGGACTTGGGGTCGAATGGGGATCACGCCATCATGGATGGGTAGCCCCTGTACCTCTTGTGTGAACTGTGGAGAGGGGCGGCCTCTTCGGGTTGTATGTCCACTAATATGAATTCTCCACTCTGCGCTTTGCATGGAGAGTAGGATTCGTTTGTAGTGGGTTTTGGTCCCGTGAGGACCTGTAGCTGATGTGTGTGATGCGAGGTATTTCATCAGGGAGTGGGGGTTTGATGGATTGTTGAGGCCCAAGGCTCGGGAGAAGTTGGAGCGGGCTGCGCGGGACCAGTGTTGGGATGGGAGTGTAGGAGCAGTGACGGCCGCAATCCAGGTGCCTAGGATCTTGGCGGCATGGGCTTTGAAGTCAAGTAGGCCCATGCCACCATGATGATGAGGGCCAAACATGACCTCTAGCCGTACTGGTGGAGGGCGGCCTGACCAAAGCCAACCTTGTAGCAAAGCATACAGGGATTTGAAGAAGCTTGGGGAGAAGGGGATGGCGTGGGCTCCAAACCAGACTTTGGATAGGAGCATAGAGTTGGCAAGAACAACCCTGCCAGTGAGGGTAGTAGGGTGGGCTCTGAGAGAGGCGATTCGCTTCGTCACGTTGTCCAGTATATGGCCCTCCATTACTGCTGATGTGTATCCTCCTTCCTCCAACCACACGCCCAGATGGCGTACCAGTCCTATGGTAGGTCGCGGCACAAAGGGGAGCACCAGTGGAGCGGTGTGTTTTGAGTTAGTAAGGCGTGGACTTGGGCGAGCAGCTGGGCTGGGTTGGGAACTACTTGCTGGGGCCCAGCAGTTCTAAAACTGACCAAGGAGGATGATTTCGGTTTTGGAGGCATTCAGTGCCGCGTTGCTTACCCGGGAGTATTCCTGGATAAGGGCTTCAAGCGCGCGTGCATCTTTGTTATTAGACACCCCCACCACGCAATCATCTGCAAATGCCATCATCTTGACTGGGGTTTGGCCTGGCACATGAACCCCAGTGAGTTGGGCATTCACATTTCGCAGTAGTGGGTCAAGGCTGAAGTTGTATAAGAGTGGGCTCAGGGGGTCCCCTTGTCGCAGGCCCCTTTGAGGATGGACTACTTCCGTTAGGAAACCTGGGCCGCGCACAGCCATTGTTGCAGATTCCGTGAGCAGCATCACCCAGTTAATGAAGCGGGGAGGTAGGTGGAATTGTTGGAGGCAGGCCCTAAGGTATTCCCAGTTTACTCTATCATAGGCCTTTTGTTGGTCCAAGAATACAAGTGCCCCAGAGGCTGTGGACTGACACACATTAGCCACAGAGTGCACGTTATCCCAAATCGACCTTCTGGGGATGAAACTGAATTGTTCTGGAGAGATGGTGGCAGATGCTACAGTCCCTAAACGGTTAGCCATGATTTTTGTTAAAATATTGGTGTCTGTATTTGTTAGAGAAATGGGGCGCCAGTTGGCTAAGTCTAGCCTATCCCCTTTCTTGAAGAGTGTGACTGTAAAAGCCTCATGTCCTCCTGGTAGGAGGCGCGTTTCCAACAGGCTTTGGTTGAGTGAGGCTAGCAGCAATGGGGATATATATTTAAAATATTTTTTGTAGAACTCATATGGAATGCCATCTGGGCCTGGGCATTTTTGGTTTGGCGCACCGCGAATGGTAGTCCGTAATTTGTTCGGAGTAATTAAATTCATTATTTCAGGGTATCAGAAAATGGTGCAGATATGAGCTCTGTCAAGAAATTCCGCCATTTTGGCCGGCTGAATTGGTTCAGCTCGGTATAACTTGAGTAATATCTTTGCGTTTCAATTGCCACTCCAGCCAGTGTATCCACAATAGAATTATCCGATCTTTGCACCTGTGTGCAGGCCACGCTCTGGCATGGTGCAAAATTTTTTTGGAAGAAGTATGCAGTGCACTTGTCACCTTTAGTGATGCGTGTGGCCCTGTATTGGACACAAACCTGATGTTTGTGTTGCCTTTCAAGTGCGTTGAGGTGGGCTGCTGCCTCCGCCCACTTCTGGCCCCATGCAGGGCTATATCCTGAGGCTGGAATGTTGGACTCTAAGTGGGCCAATTCTGCCAGCGCACGTGATATAACCGCCGATGTGGCTCGTGAGCGTCTGGATGAGAGATGGCGATAGTGGCGGATGGTGTCTTCTTTGAAAGTTGCCCATGTGGAAATGGGGTCCGCGCAAAACGGTGCAACAAACAATTTTGCCAAAGTTGCCTCTTCCACCCACGTGGAAAATCCTGGTGACGCAAGCTCTGGGGGTGGATTTTGCACCAATGTGGGGCCTTTGCAACTGTGACAGGTAAGTGGTATGTTATCAAGACCAGTTGGTGGTCGGAGAATTCCATTTTCGTTGTTTTGAAGTGGGAGATGTGGGGTTGGAATTTCGCCGGCACTAGAATAAGGTCAATGCGGGTCATGGACCTTAATTGGCCGTTGTGGACGTGGGGACGCGTCATGTTTTTGAGCAGTGGGGCATGTCACAGCAGCGCATCTATTAACCCTAGGGTGGCTTTTAGAACGTGTAGTTCTAAGTGACCCTGTGGGGCGTGGGGTGAGGGCAGCCACCAGTCCGTTGGTGAGGTTAGCTAACAGTTCATGTCACCAATTAGGAAAGAATTGGGGGTAGTGGGAGGGATTTGACCAACGAGAAAAATTCCTGACGCTCTTGTGCACCGTTTGGGGCATAAATGTTGACGATTGTGTATGGAATATTGGCCCATGAGAAGGTGACAATGAGCACTCGGTCATTTAGGAATGTTTCTGAAGATGTAAATTTGAAAAAATTGTTTTTCCGAATTAGCACCCCACAGTGCTTCAACCAAAAGGATAGGGATGGTAGGAGCATTATTTTCCAAGCATCCTTGGAAACTCGTGGACAGTGGGTTTCCTGGATTACCAGGATATCCACGGGTAAATTATTTTGTAAAAAACTCAGTTTCCTAGCCTGGGACGGGGAGGCCTTGAGTCCAGCAATATTCAGCGTCCCTAGAGTGAAGGTTTCCCCCATTGCACCTTAGGTGTGAGGGGGTGGGCCCCCTGGCCCACCAGCCTCTTCCAGGTCCCCACAGGCTTTCACAGCAGCGTGGGTATTAGCAGCAATGCTATTGGGGTTTTTGTTAATTTTTGTTGAAAGAGTTGTTTGGCTTTGGCCTTCACTTTTTGTTTTCCCGATGTCGGACGAATTTTTTGCGGTGCGGATAAGTTTGGTGCACCGTCGAGTGGGGCAAAAATTTTTTTTTTTGGTTGGGATAGGTTCCAAGTCAGTTTCAACTGGGGCTTGGGTGCAGCAATTGGGTGAGATCGAATCTCCCATTGGATCCTCGGATTGAGTGGCCCGTTTGGCTTGGGCCTCCCAATCTGATTGGGTGATGGATTCCTGAGTTGCTTCCTCTGCGAAGGTCTCCATGTCCTCCTGGCGTTGTGAGTGTGGGATGGTGGTGGTGACCTTGGCCGCTTCCTTGGCCGCGGTCCTACAGGCCTGCTTGGCCTTCTTCCTCTCCTGCGGGGAGATGGGCTTTACCAATAGGTAGCAGCCTTGTGCTCCCCATGGGAAAGCCTCTTTGGTGCTTGCGGTTGGTTTGTAGTGCACCTCTCCGCTGGCCATGGCTGCCGAGGGGTGCTCTTGGAATGTAACGCCCTCTTTGATGGGGCACATGTGTGCCTTATGGCTGAACGCGTCACAGTGGGTGCAAATGGGGGGCGCGCTGTCCACGGTTACCCAGAATGGGTGGGTGGTGTGCCCTGCAATATCAATAAAGGTGGAGTGCGGGATCTGGGTTAGGTCCTTCACGATCTCCTCAGTTGGGGTCAGAACTGCGATGGCTTTGCCGGTGCACAGGTGTGGCATCAGCGTGAAACATTGCATTTTGAAAGATTGTATTTCACTGTATATGGCGAGACCATCTTTCAGGTGTTGCTCCAAAATGTCACGTTTTACCGTAGTAGGCAAAAAGTCAAACGTGAGGAAAATTTGGTTTGATTTTATCCATCTGGTGCTTTTAGTTTCGATGACCCATTGCCCTTTGGGGAGGTTGACCACTATGCGCACCGCTGCAGCCTCGTCTGCTGCTATTTTGCTTTCAAAACCTAGGTCCAGCCAACCGCGTGACATGGAGTGAGGTGCAACATACACTGTGGTTGGGAAAATTTTGTGTACATCTTCACAAAATTTTTCCCATAGGGCCATTTTTTGGATGTCCAGATACACACGGACTCTGAATTCCACCGACAAAAGTGGCTGGGAATGTGGCGTGTTGATGTACTGGTTGCATCGTGCTTGCCATGCGAGTATCTCCGGGGAAATTGTGACCGCCAGTTTTTTTAGATTTTTTTTCTATTCCGCCAGATTCTCTGGGGCGTTTTTGAACGTTAGAGGCCGCGGGCCTTCCGCCTGCTCCTCTTGCCTTGCTTGCCCAACTGCTCCCAGACATGGGCGCAGACTAATCCCCTCTATGAGATTATCAAACTAGATTTAGTCTTGAATTGAATGGGTTGCAAAAGTGTTTGCAACGAGAAAGAAAAGTTTTTATAAAATTTAAATTTTAAATTTTTTAAATTAGATTGTTTATATATCATATTTATTTCCTTTAATATAAAGTTATTTTGATATCTTTTTAAAATCCAAACTTTTAGCCTTTTTTGTAAAATCTTTTTGAGTAATTTAAGCTCACATTATTACTTATCAATAGACGTTCATGTATTCAAAGCATTTATTAATGTTATTGAATAGGCTAGCTGTCTCATACAATAGTAAAAACTTATACGGCAGTACAATGAGCTTGTACATCAGTAAAACAGCCAGAATCTTAGGTATATTTTAAGCACTTTATCTGACTATCACATCTTAAAGATTTGATCAATATAGTTGTTAAAAAGCCTTGAAACTAAGTAATAATTAATAGTAATCATAGAGTTTATATTTTGTTTATATTGTACAGGAAAGTTTATTTTATCTCATCTAATAATTTTATAGATACTCCTTATCATTTTAACTCTCTTGAAGGCTCCAGATGTTCATTATACCCCAACTATAATAATAAAGTTTTGTTTCTAAATGTAACTAAATATCTAAAGATATTTTGTGTGTCTGCTTAGCATCACTTTTCGAAAATCAATTCAGCCTTGAAATTTAGCTCCACTAAAGAGATTTACGAAAACTATTAGCAAATATGGCGGGAAACCCCGCAAAAGGACCTGTGGGCTCGGCCAAACGAGCCAGCACCACCCCCAAATGAAGCAACCCTCAGTTACCCACCTCAGGGACAACCAGAATCACCCACTCTCAAGCAGCGGCCGTGAAAGCAGGCACCACCCCCCAACCTGGAGCTACTTCAACTAGCGCCAGTTCACCTGATTGCACTTCTGCAACCTGCACGCCCAACAGCTCTGTGTGCGCTGCCTCCCACCAACCCGCTAAGCCCCCTCCAACTAAGGAGGCCATCACCCACGCTTTTTTAATGGCATCTGCTCAGTTGAATGCAACTCAGCCCATCCAGGCATTCACCTCCCCCATTGTGTCAGCTAATTCAGCCCCATCTATTATTGCTGACGCCGTGTATCTAGCTCCCCCCATGAGGGGCAATACCCAGCTACCTGGCCCCCAAAATCTCAGATGTAAGGTTGGACTAGCCGCACATTCTGGTTCACTAAGCACCAAATGGGACAATCTAATCTTCTCAATGGGGATATAAATGGTTCAGATTTTGGAACTTCACACCAGTTCCAATCTCACCCGTCCCATTTAAACCCCATAATTGGCACTTTTCAAGTCGGCACTTTATCTCCATATGCTGAAAACGACCAATTCACCAATCAGCCAGTGAGTTTTGCCCACAAAATCACAGCAAATACTCAGGCTGAATTTACCCAAATAGATTGGGATGGTGATGAAACATCGCCCTCCTCCCAATTGGCTAGAGTTAATTCCAATCTGGATGGGCCTCCCCAATTTAGCGAGGCCCAACAATCACCTGGACCCCAAACCCTCGGATATAAGGTTGTATTAGCCACAAATTATGGTTCACTAAGCATCAAATTGGGACAATCTACTCTTCCCAATGGGGATTCAAATGGTTCGGATTTTGGAACTTCACACCAGTTCCAATCTCACCCATCCCATTTAAACCCCATAATTGGCACTTCTCAAGTTGGCACTTTATCTCCATATGCTGAAAATGACTAATTCACCAATCAACCAGTGAGTTTTGCCCACAAAATCACAGAAAAGGCTCGGGCTGAATTTACCCAAATAGATTGGGATGGTGATAAAACATCGCCCTCCTCCCAATTGGCTGGAATTAATTCCAATCTGGATGGGCCTCCCCAATTTAGCGAGGCCCAACAATCTGCCCCTCAATTCAATATGACGCCAGCAACTGCTGTAACATTCTAGAAACAGGGGAACTCCGCAAACTTTTCCAAACCACCAGCTCGCATGCAACCTGCAATTGCAGCCCAAAGCAAACACAAACGTACCAAAGGAGCCACTGGGGCGTGGAAAAAACCTCTGGCACCAACGCTAACTAAAGCTGATCCCCGTGAAATTTCGTTTATTGCTGATGTTAAGAAGAAATGGGCTTAAACTAGAGCGCAAAAAGCTCTACCTCGCTCAACCCTCTTCCACAAAATTCGCCTTTACTATGGGCATAACCCTATTAATTCTATATAGAGGATTACTTCTCATACTTTGCAGCGATCGCAGAGACATTCCCAATTAACACCACCATCCATGAATCAGTGGAGGGCCACTACATCGATGTGGGCTTCACTGAAGCTGCCCTTGCTGACCATGCTGCCATCCTCCAGGTCATTATTCCGCGTGGATCTCTTCACATCTCCCGCACACGCTCTCACCTGGAGAAAATTTCATGGGTTACTTTTTCCAACCTACCAACGACTGTTGATCCTGAGTCTCTTAAACTGGCGCTCCATCGTGGTTTAATGGAGTTTGGGTCTGTTCTTTCAGTGGACTTTAGAGTCCCCTCTTACTATGCTCCCACTCAATGAGCTCGCACTGCTAGGGCGTCGTTCATCCCCTCCCCCACTGTATCCCGCAACATTGAGGTTATTCCTCATGTGGCGGTAGTTGGGGCATGACCTGAGATCTTTTTGTCGACCCTGATCAGGCGCGCCCCCGGTGTTCATGGTGTAACGCCCTTGGACACTTGTATAGTGGCTGCACAGCTCGAAAACAAGCCCTCTTAGCCACCACCCAGGGGCCTAAACCAGGCCAAAACGATCCCACGTGGCCGCAGCAGCAAATCCACAACACACACAATGGGTTTCCGTTCAAGACCTGTCCCCTGAGGCCTTACTCCTAGCAGTTGAAACAGCTAACCCCACTATTGGTACGGGATACCTTCGCGCTCATGCCCCCTTCCAGTGGCACCCCAGCCAATCTTTCAGAGTCAACTCCCTTTCTCACCAAGCGCAAGGCATCTCCCACAGGGCGCCCCTCGTCAGCCACCCCCACTCAGGGCTCCGCGGCACCACCACCAACCTCACCAGCGATTTATCGCATCAACCCTCAGCTCCCCAATGGAGCTATGCCCACCAGCATGGACTGGCAACCCGCGGCCTGCGGTAGAAGTGCCACCTCAAAGAGTCCTCAACCCCACAGTCCATTTCGTGAGGCTCCTTTGCAGTGTTGGAGGAAGTGAATATGGACTCAGACTCATCAAATGGGGACACCGCGGAGGTCGCCATTGAGCACCCTCAGGTCCTTCCCCTGCAACGGAGCGGGGGCAGCTTCCTAGGCTGGCTTACTGGGTCCTCCGCCCCCCACCCTCTCCTTCCCCTCAGAACCCTTGACGCTCCTCAGGGATTGCAGCTAATAGTCAAGCTAAAGGACTCAAAACTAGCCGCCTCACAGCAGCAGGTTTAAGCGCTGGCAACCCCCAGAACATGGAGGGGAACAGCTATGAGTCCTCATGGCAGCACCCTGGCCCTGCAATCCATCAACGCGAATGGGTTATGGGACTTTAAGCGTAGAGCCTGCCTCCTCCGCAACTTCAGGTCAGCACAAATTGACATCGCTGCTGTCCAGGAGCCCCATATCCTCCCTCACGAACAATCTGCATGGAATGAACATTTTGGAGGCAACTCCTTCTGGACAAACCATGCCGCCCTTAATGTTTTGAATCCCCAGGTTAAAGCCCATTTTTTTCACAATATCTAGGTGGCCGCCTCATACTGTCCAAACTCACCACTCCTGACTTCTCTTTCTTCGCTGCAAGCATCTACCTGCCTAATGCAGATCAGGAGCAAAACTGGCTCTTGGAAGAGCTCGTCCAACTCAATCTCCCACGGGTTACAGTCCTCTTGGGAGATTTCAACACAACCATAAGTCGCGTCCATGACTCTTACCCCCTGCAGCAAAGGAACGCCCTGGATCAAGTCGCCTCCAGGATTTCCTTTGCCTGAGTGGCTTTATAGTGCGTTTCCACCCTCCGCGTCTGTCTTAGGTTGCATGACTAGAATCCAAAATGATGAAGGAGCTTTCCAGTCAGCGTCACGCATAGATATGGCATTGATTGGCCTTCTGCTAATTGGCCGCGTCTCCTCTCCCATCTCTCGTGACAACCATCTGAGTGATCACAGGTCACTCACTGTTGTCCTCACCACCACTCTTAGACCGTCGCGATGGTACTGTTCTAGGGTTCCCCCAGCTCTTCTCAACAACCCCTTCACTAAGGAGAAACTGTCTATGACCATCCGGGAGACTCTCACCTCCCCCCACCCCACCTGCTTGACCACAAGGCTAGATGGGCGGTGACCAAGGAGGGCATCACCCGCGTTGCTTACAACTGTACCAAAGCCCAGATGACCGCAGCTCGCGCCAGAGTCAAAAAGGCAGAAGCCAGAATCAGACATCTGGAGTGAAACTGCCAGCCTTCGCCCTCTACCAGATGGTTGGAAGACTGGGAAGCGGCGCAGGAAGCACTCCGCTTGGAGCTCACTCTGAAGGAAGAACGGGCAGCAAACTTTACAGCATCTTGTTACTATGCTCAATGGGAACGCCCCACCCGCTTCTTCTTTCAGAAACAGAAAGCCCAGTCAACAGCGCAGGATATTACTGCACTGAAGATTGGCACTACAACCACTTCGGATAAGGAGGAAATCAAGCAGGAACTACACCGCTTCTACTCCAGCCTCTTCCATGCCACCCAGGTGGACCCATCGGACATCCAAGACTTCCTGTGGCGGGCTCCAGAGCCGCCCATTGACCCATGGGCTGATGAGGCTCTACTGGCGCCTATTTCCATCCAGGAGGTGATGGAAACCCTTCTGAAATCCCCACGGCTTAAAGCCCCAGGCCCAGATGGAATACCCTTCGAGGTGTACCTTCTGGAACCTGCGGTGATAGCCAGAACCCTCCACGACCTCTTCGCTGCACTCTTGGTTAATGGCGAGGTCCTCACCGACTCCAGAGGCTCAATCACGACCCTCATTCACATGAAGTCAGACCGTGAGAACCTGGCGAACTACGCCCCATAGCGTTGATCAACACAGACCACAAGCTCTTCACGAAGCTTCTGGCCAACCGCATCACCAAATGGGTGTCACCTCGCCTCTCTCCATCCCAGCACGGTTTTATTCCAGGGAGGTCGTTATGGGACAACTATAATGACCTTCACGTGACTTTGACTGCTAACTCTCGTAAGGTGAATGGCATTGTGGCTCTCCTGGATATGGAGAAAGCATATGATTGGGTGGCCTGGAAGTATATTGATGCTTCCCTGGCCCGCTTCCATCTCCACCCCACAGCTAGGCGCTGGATATCAGCGCTCTATGACCAGCTCCACACCAGAGTCCTGGCGCCAATGGGTTTTACAGTAGCAGTACCAGTTGGACAAGGTCTCCGGAAAGGGGACCCCCTGAGCCCTATCCTTTTTAACATCACCCTCGACCCCCTCTTGGCCTCCTTAGAGGACAAGCTAACAGGGATTCTGGTCTCAGGTAAAGCCCCCACACGCACCATGGCATTTGCAGATGACACTGCCATTGCATTTGGCTGCCCTGGGGATGTTGCCCTCGCTGCTGTGACCATTGAGAGGTACACCAAGGCGTCCAACGCCATGGTCAACACCTCCAAGACAACAGTTGTACAGGTCGGCTCCCCCACCTTCCCCCCACCATTTGGTATTGAACCCGTGCGCGGTACCTTCCGTCACCTGGGCGTTCTCACCAACCAACAAAAAGTTGCGCTAAAAGACAATGAGGACCTGCTCCTCGCAGCAGTTAACTCCAGGATTGCCAGCTGGAACTAGCGGCACATCACCCCCCAGGGTCAAGCTCTGATGGCCAATGTGCTCCTCCTCTCCAAAGTCTGGTTCCTAGCGCACGTCTGCCCATTCACAGATGCCTTTTATACGCGGCTCAATGTACTCTTCCGCTGTTGGATCTGGGGCTCAAACCATCCACCAATGGCCCTCTCAACCATTGCCCGACCCTGCAATGAAGGGGGTCTAAGGCTTCTGGACACGTGATCCCACGCCACCACTATCTTCCTGAAGTTCCTATGGCCGATTTTCTGCTGGGAAGCGACCCCCATGCCCCAATGGGCGCCCGCCCTCCGCCAGTCAGTGTCAGCAGCTCTGGGTCTTCCTAGAGCATCTCTGACCTCATTAGGGGAGTGGCTCACAAACCACCCAGGCCTTCGCCTTAAAACATCCTCATCCCCCTACTGGAACCAGGCTCTCCTTGCCCTGAAATGAGTAGGCGCGCAGATCCACCATGCCTTCCCGTACAGAAGGGAAGGCCCTGGCCTCAGCCCCCATCGACATGCAATTGTGCACAATGGACAAGTTGTCACAACTCACCTCAACCCCCAAGATCGTCCTCCCATCCGCCCAAGACTCCTTGAGCTCCTCCCTCCCTCCGTGAGATTTGATCTTAAGGAACTGTGGAAGGACGTCTATCACCCCATTCTGTCAGCAAAGGTGTCTAATACCTTATGGAGGGTGCTCCACTGTTCATACAGGACAGGGGATCGGACTGTCCCTACCTTCCAGCACCAAAGCTGCCCCCACTGTGCGGAGCCTATTGACTCCCACCTCCATCGTGTTTTCACTTGTCCAGGTGTCGCCGCATTATGGCAAAAGGCCCGCGCGCTCCACTATGCTCAGCCCTGGTCTGGACACCCTGTGCAAGACCTCATGTTCGAGAAGACATTGCCTGGTTGCCACCGACCCCTCCATGTTTTGCCTATGCCACAACCATCTGGACCATCCATAACTCCTTCCTTAATACTGCCTTTGACCAGCAGGTGTGGACCCTTCCACACATGATCACCCACTGTCAGGTACACTTTGAGATGGCCCTGAAGGTCTGCACTATGTCGCCAACCCTCCCCCGCTCAGTTGTCACTACAGCACAGCTCTGGCGCGCAAACCCCCCCTCCCTTTCTTAATGCCTCCTCCCTCCCCTTCCCTCGCCTCAGGCTCTTAGGAGCCTAGGCGTAATTCAATAAACATCGATGAATCCCCCCTTGGGTTGGGACCATCTAGTACTAAAAAAATAAAGTTATTTTGTGTGATTTTTTTTGCTACTTTGTAAGATCTTAGTCTATAGGCATATATATTTTATTTAACTGAGGTAAGATGACCAGGGGATGGAAGTTACTGAACTAAAACTAAAATCATAATAAAATAAAACTAATGATTCAAATGAAATGCCCAAAATGGACATATCAATTGAATTGTACCTAACAAAATTTCACCCAGGTGGGCAGCGAATACTGCTATCCCTCCATGGTGGAAGGGGAGGGGGATCAGGGGGGCTCATTTTTGGCCACATCCATCTCATTCCAAAGTAGGGTACGTGTTAAGGCCTATAGTAAGGGTGTGGGGGTATTGGCAGCATGGGGTGCAGTATCCTAGATGACTGGAACTTTCAAATAGTTGCCAGCCATCATTATACCAACGATGTATTTGCCCAAAGCGTCTTCAGCTTTGAGGCGGGCATCTGAGAATTTAACAAATGTGGTAATGTTGGTTCAGGTTATTTTTGCTTTTTGGATTCCATGCTACTGTTACCACGTTCTGGATGGCTTCAGTGACGTTTTTGTGTAAAGTTTTCATGTTGATCTTACTTTGTGGAAAGATTTATGGGGATGACGGGAGGTGGAATTCCTCCTGCGAGTGAGGCCACAGATTTGGTGGCAGCTTTGCGAAGCAGACGGCAATCTGGTGTGGCGGCTGCTTCTACTGCAAGCTGGTGGTCACTGTAGAATGGTTTGGCATTAGGTTGTGGGACATATTTCTGAGGTAAGAAATTTGTATCCCTTTCTTCATTACAGAGCCGAACAAGTTGCAGCGTTTGTCTTTAATGACGTTACCTGATTTGTCAATTTTATCTAATAATTCCCATGGATTTTGGTTGAATTGGATTGGGGAATCAGCATACGGTTGAGGTTTATTTGATTTGTTTGTGGATGCATGGGATTGAACTGGGATCCAAACTGATGTTTGGTTGGATGAATTATTTGTTGCATTGGGGCAAGGTGGGTGGTGATTGGTGGCTGCAGGTGCAGCTGCAGCATCAGGCATTGGAGGAGGGGAAGGTAGGATCATACCCCATATTGGAGTTGATATGGGGTGGGTGGCAGATTGGTGGGTGTCAGGAAAACTTTTGGCGTCGGCAGAAGTTTCTGAGTATGGGCATTTACGTTTTGAGTGGTCTAACTCAAAACAGGATGGACAAATCGTCCATCTGCCCTCAACGTGGGCCCAGAATGGATGGTCAGGGGAAGATGGGATGGTGGCATGAGGGGGAATTGCTAAAGAAATTTTTGTAAATTCAGGGCTGATCATGGCATATGCCCAAGGCCCAGCGAGGCGTGTGGCCCCATTTGGGACCAAAAATTGCAAAATAGGGTTGGCGCCGTAGGCTTCAAACCTTCCATCAGCTCCTGGTGGAGCACTTCAGGGGGAGGTGGGTGGGCAAACCAGCGAACTAGAACACCAAGGTGGTGTCCATTAGGAGCTTGGTCTGAGTTGTTGGGAGGGGAATATTATTAAAAATTAATGGCACTGTTACTGCAGTGGCTGCATCAGCTTCACAGGGGAAGCTGAGATCAAAGTACCCCTTCTAGGGGCATAAGTCAATAAAACAGGCTGGTGTCATGACTGCCTGAGCCATTTTGATAATGGCTTGGTCATTGTAGGGGAAGAATTTCCCATATTTGACCCTAAGGCTGAAATGCATGTTGCTCCGGGGGAGTACCAGGGGGCAGTGGGGCACCACTTGGGTTTGGGCGATATGGGCATCAAGATCCTTGGAAAACAAATCGCCCTAAGGGTTTAGAATGACTGGGTGAGCCAGTCCAAGCGCATTTTCCTGTCAGACAGAAAATGGAGAGGGAGATTCGCCGCTGCCCAACGCTGGGACAGTTGGTGGGGGATTAAATGACATTGGAGAAAGACTTCAGTGTGCAATTAAGTGTTTGCTTTTAAAAACTGAAATTAATTTGCTCAGAAAGTTACGCCAAGCAGAGAGAGATTGTCATATATCTTGTTATGACAGAGCTTATCATGGTGTCCTGAGGTGATTAATAAGCCAGCCTAAGATATTATAAAAATTTTTGGTTCTATAATGCAACTAATACTTTATAATAAATATTATGAATTATTTTATTTATAAGTTGATGGCTATGTTAAGCTATATGAAAAAAAGCTTCTGATACAAACTGGCTTAGTTATAACGTTTCTCTATGTGAAAATTGTTTTTAGAAGAAATAAAAAAACATTTTAATCAAATTTAGGTTTTGAAAGTTAAACTCAATTAGTGAACATCAAAATAACTATTTTAAAAGTGAGTTGATAAGTCTATTGAAAATTACAAATCTAAAAAAAGATTATTTGTAAGAAATTCAGCGTATGAGTGTCAAAAGGTTCTATGGCCACTGATACAACAGATTAGTATTATGGATTGCTACCCTTTAGAAATTTCAGGTACCAGAGTATCAGAAATGATAGAAAGAATTTTAACAATTAAATCTTATTAAAGAATCAACACCTAAACCTGAAAAAGGTAATAAAGCATTTCATTAATTAACTATATAGAAAAAAATGATAGCTAATAAGTTTCAACTTGTTACTAGGGAAATTTATCAGACTAACATGAGCCCAAAAATCCCTGAGATAAAATCCTGACTAGCTGAAGCAAAGAATCATCAAAATGTCAGGTGATCACTACACTAGGTGACATAGACAGCCATAGGTTAAGACATATCTCAAAAAATTTAGAATCAATAATCTAACCAATGATTGATCTAAATGATACCAAGTCTCATACAATGTAGTTCTTTATTTATCATTTTTCTATCTATTTATAAAATTCTACAAAGAATACTTTATATACTGATGCATCTTATAACCAAGAGCCTCCCATTTAGGATCCCATCTTCAATTAATTTCAATGACGTTTCCTTTATTTGGTTTATATTGTTATATGTAACATATAAAAAGCCTATTTTATTCTAAAAAATGTTACGTCATTTTGTCTATATCTCTTTGAAGTATCTCAGCTCTGATAATTTCTTTTGCTGATCTTACCATAGGAAGGATATTTTAGCTGATAGGACCTAAGATTGACTTAGCACACTCAAAAATAAATAGAATACTTGTCATATGTCTTATAAAGTTACAAGAATTTTCTGTTATTCTTGAGCAGAGCGCTTTGAGCCACAAAAATGGAAGCCCTACAGAATGGTTCTCACTAAAGGGGCTCAGCCATTGCTTGATGATACCTGCATCTTATTGATCATAACATGGAAGACAATACAATTGATAATGCAACCTGCTATGTACACAATGGAAACAGTGAAGAAGATCACCAAACGAAAAAACGCCTTTAGTAATATTTGAGGAATTAAAATAAATCAAAAGGATATCCCAGTATCTCAATGTCTAACCTGGAATAAACCAAAATGGGTTGTGACTTATTCTGAGGTGTCATAAACCCAAGAGAAAGATCCAGCTGTAAAAGGGCATCCACCGTGGACAGGAATCTCATGAATTTTATATGAAATACATTTCTCTCCCAGAGACATATAGTTTAAGTGTAAATCTATCAAGCAATCATGAGATTTTTACAGCCTTTGCTTTACCATATTGTGCCTTTAATATGAATACATAACTAGGAAATTCATCACCATAATGATACCCAAGGGGCCTTATAGATAGTCTATGAACAGGTACAAAACCCACCTTAAAGTATAGGAGACATACGCCCACTGATTGGAGAAAATCATTCCTGTATCAAAAAATCTATAACAAAATGAGATCATTGATTCTGGAGGCATTAAGTATGTAGAGAAAGCTATGGAACTCATTTGAAAAGTTATTGAGGAGTCCCTTTAAAGAACTAAATGATTTCTAGAAGGTTTTACCCAAGAGCTTTTATGACAAGAAGCCAAAGCCCATGGTTAAATGGTGACCCAAGATTCTACTAGTAATCGCAACAAAGAGAAAAAGATTAAGTCCAAAAGTCTTGACTATAGTTTGCCCTGAGTGAATTGATGAGCTTGTAGCTCAACAAATTTTCAGAGGCTTAGTCAGTATTCCAAAACTTTAATGCTCTGTTTCCTATGTTGAGCAGTATATGGTATCCATTGCAACTCAGCTGGATACTCATTTAATGTCTAAATGTCTCAACAAATTAAAGAGTGATATACGGAGAAAATTACCCAGATGGGAAGACATTACCCAATCTACCATCGCCTCAATAAAGCTGAGCAATGTTAGAATACTCTCACAGAAGAGCTAAAAGCCATGACTGACAAGCCTCCTCAGAGCACTGAATGTCAATAGATTAAGGAGGACTTGAGTCATCGCATTTTTTTAGGATGAGCTCAAACGCTTGCAAACTTACCAAACATCCGCTCATCAACAATTTATGATTTGGACATCCTCATTAAGAACTTGGAAAATTATAAATATGTTATTGAAAAACGTATTAATTTGCGGGATGTCACGTCAAGACTTTCTATTTTAGAAATGGAGCAACATCTTAATCCTATGCAAGATCAAATTTACCAAATCACATGATGAGTTTAGCATATTGACAATGTCCCAAAATCACTGAATCAGAAGCTCTTGGAGTACATGTTGTCAAAGAATTCGTTGCCACTACTTTAAACCTACTTTGAAGAATAAGTTTACACCTGGAGAAGGGAGTATCGCATCTTTCCTCTGCCCATGAAACTGAAATGGAAGGTGTGACTGATCATCAAAAGGTTAAGCATGTCTTATCTTGTTTATGCTCTATGGCCCAGGAGGTTATGGTACCCCATATGAACGAATTACCTACCTGAAGTGAAGTGAAGTGAAGGAAGCGCTTATCAAAGAATCCAGTTACAAACAAAGTTTGTGTATGAAGAAACAGTCTTTCATAAAGCTTTCGTTGTAATGAAATGAAACCCTGGTTAAATTCACGGATCACTTCTATAATTAGCTAAATAGCTGATGATCTCAATGCCTGCATTGGAAATGTCACAGCCACCGTTGTTGCTGTTTACTAGAAATACTGACCTAGGAATTCACGTCACATCATTAAAACGTAGCCTCAACTCTGTCCTAGACATTAAAGAAGCCCTGCTTGATGTGGTTAATATACACAAGCCAAAAACCTACTTAAAGGCTTCCACAAGATACAGAGATTTACAATGGGGAAACCAAACCCAAGAGGTTGGAAAAGCTCTATTGCAATATTGCAAGAAGATTAAACACTTTAAATGAGTGTGTTTTAAAAAGAATCTTCCAATTCCAAGCATGGAAATTGCAATTATCTTAGGTTCAATTATCTCTAAATCCAACAAGCCTAAGTAACGTGAAAGTGAAGCATTGCTGATTTCTCAACTTGCTTGCATTAAAAATCAATTCTAGAGACGACTCTTAAAGACTACAAGGACACAAGTTATTGCATTCTAGATACCCTCAATGGGCTTGCAAGAATAGAATTCTTGAATGCCTACCATATCATGACTCTCAGGTTCTGGAGAGCACTTACCTCAGTCAAGTTATTGGGTGCCCAAAAATATTTTTATGATCATTGATCCTGACCAATACCTTAAACTGTTGATCTGACCAACTTTGAGAATTCACAGTTTAATGTATTTCAGTATGAGATATCCCAAGTCTGCATAAAGCACAATGCAACTTAAGCCTTAAGAGTTATGCTTCCTTGATTAAGTTCGTAAGAACCATTACCAAAGTAGAAATGGTTATTCAGAAAGTTGTTTTAGTTTTTCTTGGATACAGGATCCCCTGATCAAAGTTTTATCATCCTGTATCATAAAGAATTTCAAACTTGCCCCTGAACCTAAGTTTACATATAAGTATAGCACTTCCAGTCCCAAAAAAACCAAGGCGATAGGTGCATAATATTCAATTCCAATTTGAGTTAGAATTATTTTCCCAAAGACTTTTCTTTCTCGTTGCAATCACTATTGCAACCTATTCAATTCAAGACTGAATCTAGTTTGATAATCTCACAGAGGAGATTAGTCTGCGCCCATGTCAGGGAGCAGTTGGGCAAGCAAGGTAAGAGGAGCAGGTGGAAGGCCCGCGGCCTCCAACGTTCAAAAACGCCCTGGAGAATCTGGCAGAATAGACAAAAATCTTAAAAAACTGGTGGTCACAATTTCCCCAGAGATACTCACATGGCAAGCACGATGCAACCAGACATCAACACGCCACACTCCCAGCCACTTTCGTTGGTGGAATTCGAAGTCTGTGTGTATCTGGACATCCAAAAAACGGCCTTATGGGAAAAATTTCGTGAAGATGTAACAAAGTTTTCCCGACTGCGGTGTATGTTGCACCACACTCCATGTCACGCGGTTGGCTGGACCTAGGTTTCAAAAGCAAAAAAGCAGTAGACGAGGCTGCAGTGGTGCGCATAGTGGTCAACCTCCCCAAAGGGCAATGGGTCGTTGAAATCAAATGCACCAGATGGACAAAATCAGACCAAATTTTCCTCACATTTGACTTTTTGCCTACTACGGTAAAACGTGACATTTTAAAAAAACACCTGAAAGATGGTCTCACCATATATGGCGAAATACAATCTTTCAAAATGAAATGCTTCACGCTGATGCCACACCTGTGCACTGGCAAAGCCATCGCAGTTCTGACCCCAACTGAGGAGATCGCGAAGGACCTAACCCAGATCCTGCACTCCACTTTTATTGATATTGCAGGGCATACCACCCACCCATTCTGGGTAACTGTGGACAGCGCGCGCCCCCATTTGCACCCACTATGACACGTTTGGCCATAAGGCGCACACATGCCCCATCAAGGAGGGCGTCACATTCCAAGAGCACCCCTCAGTGGCCATGGCCAGCGGAGAGGCGCACTACGAACCAACCGCAAGCATCAAGGAGGCTTTCCCATGGGGAGCACAAGGCTGCTACCTATTGGTAAAGCCCATCTCCCCGCAGGAGCAGAAGAAGGCCAAGCAGGCCCATAGGGCCGCAGCCAAGGAAGCGGCCAAGGGCCACCACCACTATCCCACACTCACAATGCCAGGAGGACATGGAGACCTTTGCGGCGGAAGCAACTCAGGAATCCATCATCCAATCAGATTGGAAAGCCCATGCTGAGTGGGCCACTCAATCTGAGGATCCGATGGGAGATTTGATCTCACCCAATCGTTGCACCCAAGCTCTGGTCAAAACTGACTTGGGACCTATCCCAACTGAAAAAAAAAATTTGACCCACTTGACGGTGCACCAAACTCATCCGCACCACAAAAAATTCGTCCGACATCGGGAAAACAAAAGTGAAGGCCAAAGCCAAACAACTCTTTCTACAAAAATCAACAAAAACTCCGACAGCGTTGCTGCTAACACCTGTGCTGCTGTGAAAGCCCGTGGGGACCTAGAAGAGGTTGGTGGGCCCAGGGGCCCACCCCTCGCACCTAAGATGCGATGGGAGAACCTTCACTCTAGGGATGTTGAATATTGCTGGACTCAAGGCCTCCCCATCCTAGGCTAGGAAACTGAGTTTTTACAACACAATTTACCCGTGGATATCCTGGCCATCCAGGAGTCCCACTGTCCACAAGGTTCCGAGAATGCTTGGAAAACAATGCTCCTCCCATCCCTATCCTTTTGGTCAAAGCACTGTGGGGTGCTAATTCAGAAAAATAATTTTTTTCAAATTCACATCCTCAGAAACATTCCTAAATGGCTGAGTGCTCATGTCACCTTCTCATGGGCCGATGTAGCGCATGCAATCATCAACATCTATGCCCTAAACGGTGCACATGAGCATCAGAATTTTTCTCATTGGTCAAATCCTCCCGCTACCCCCTGATTCTTTCCTAATCGGCGACATGAACTGTTGTCTAACCTCACCAATGGACCGGTGGCCTCCCTCACCCCACGCCCCACAGGGTCATGTAGAACTACGCGTTCTAAAGGCCCCTTGGGTTAATGGATGTGCTGCCATGACATGCCCCGCTGCTCAAAAACATGATGCATCCCCACTTCCACAACGGCCAATTAAGGTCAATGATCCGCATTGACCTTATTCTAACGCCGGCGAAATTCCAACCCCACATCTCCCACTTCAAAACAATAAAAATTGAATTCTCCGACCACTGACTGGTCTTGATAACCTACCACCTACTGGTCACAGTTGCTAAGGCCCCACATTGGTACAAAATCTGCCCCCCCCAAGCTCGCGTCGCCAGGATTTTCCACGTGGGTGAAGAGGCCACTTTGGCAAAATTGTTTGTTGCACCATTTTGTGCGGACCCCATTTCCACATGGGTAACTTTCAAAGAGGATATTATCCGCCACTATTGCCATCTCTCCTCCAGACGCTTATGAGCCACATCGTCAGTTATCTCACGTGCTCTGGCGGAATTGCCCACTTGGAGTCCAACATTCCAGCTACTGGATACAGCCCTGCATGGGGCCAGAAGTGGGCGGAGGCAGCCGCCCACCTAAATGCACTCGAAAGGCAACACAAACATCAGGTTTGTGTCCAATACAGGGCCACACGCATCACTAAAGGTGACAAGTGCACCGCATATTTCTTTAAAAAAATTTTGCACCATGCCAGAGTGTGGCCTACACACAGGTGCGAAGATTGGATAATTCCATTGTGGACACACCAGTCAAAGTGGCAATCAAAATGCAAAAATATTACTCCAAGTCATACCAAGCTGAACCAATTCAGCTGGCCGAAGTGGCAGAATTTCTCAACCAAGCTCATATCTGCACCATTTTCTGATACCCGGAAATAATGAATTTAATCATTCTGAAAGAATTATGAACAGCCATTCGCGGTGCGCCAAACCAAAATTTGCCCAGGCCCAGATGGCATTCCATATGAGTTCTACAAAAAATATTTCAAGTATATATCCCTATTGCTGCTCGCCTCACTTAACCAATGCCTGTTAGAAATGCGCCTCCTACCAGGAGGACATGAGGCCTTTACTGTCACACTCTTCAAGAAAGGGGATAAGCTTGACTTAGCCAACTGACACCCCATTTCTCTAACAAACACAGACACCAAAATTTTAACAAAAATCATGGCTAACCATTTAGGGACTGTAGCATCTGCAACCATCTCCCCAGAACAATTCAGTATTATCCCCAGAAGGTCGATTTGGGATAACGTGCACTCTGTGGCTAATGCATGTCAGTCCACAGCCTCAGGAGCACTGGTATTCTTGGACCAACAAAAGGCCTATGATAGAGTAAACTGGGAATACCTAAGGGCCTGCATCCATCAATTCCGCCTACCCCCGCTTCATCAACTGGGTGATGCTGCTCACGGAATCTGCAACAATGGCAGTGCGTGGCCCAGGCTTCATAACGAAAGTAGTCCGCCCTCAAAGGGGCTTGCGACAAGGGGACCCCTCAGCCCACTCTTATACAATTTCAGCCTTGACCCACTACTGCGAAATGTGAATGCCCAACTCACTGGGGTCCATGTGCCAGGCCAAACCCCAGCCAAGATGATGGCATTTGCAGATGACTGCGTGGTGGGGGTGTCTAATAAAAAGATGCACGCGCGCTTGAAGCCCTCATCCAGGAATATTCCCAGGTAAGCAACGCGACACTGAACGCCTCCAAAACCAAAATCATCCTCTTGGTCGGTTTCAGAACTGCTGGGCCCCAGAAATTAGTTCCCAACCTGGCCCATCTGTTCGCCCACACCCACGCCTTACTAACTCAACAAACACCACTCCACTGGTGCTCCCCTTTGTGCCACGTCCTACCATAGGACCGGTGCGCCATCTGGGATCGTGGATGGAGGCAGGCGGATATGCGTCAGCAGTAATGGAGTGCCGTATACTGGACAACGTGACAAAGCGAATCGCCTCTCTCAGAGCCCACCCTACTACCCTCACTGGCAGGGTTGTTCTAGCCAACTCTATGCTCCTATCCAAAGTCTGGTTCGGAGCCCACGCCATCCCCTTCTCCCCAAGCTTCTTCAAATCCCTGTATGCCTTGCTGCAAGGATGGCTTTGGTCAGGCCGCCCTCCACCAGTATGGCTAGAGGTCATGTTTGGCCCTCATCATCAAGGTGGCATGGGCCTGCTTGACTTCAAAGCCCATGCTGCCAAGATCCTGGGCACCTGGATCATGGCCGTCACCGCTCCTACACTCCCATCCCAACACTGGTCCCGCGCGGCCCGCTCCAACTTCTCCTGAGCCTTGGGCCTCAACAATCCATCAAAATCCCCACTCCCTGATGAAATACCTCGCATTACACACATAGGTCACAGGTCCTCACGGGACCAAAACCCACTACAAACGAATCCTACTCTCCATGCGAAGTGCAGAGTGGAGAATTCATATTAGTGGACATACAACCCGAAGAGGCCGCCCCTCTCCTCAGTTCACACAAGAGGTACAGGGGCTACCCATCCATGATGGCGTGATCCCCATTCATCCCCATGTCCTATCTAGGGTGGACTACCTGGACATGATGGACATCCCTTATTCCACTGAGACCCAAAAAACTATCTGGAATTACGCACACCATCCTCTGTTGCAGCCTCAAGTCCGCTCCCATGTGTGGTGCTGCCTGAGGCGGGTGTATCATACAGCTGAGCGCTCTAACGCTTTACACTCATCCTGTGTTGTGTGTGGCCAGTATGGAACACTGTTCCACCGCCTGGAGAAGTGCCCCACCTCTAAAGTGATATGGCGCGAAGTTCAACGTCTGCTGGGCCAGGATCAAACGCATCCTTCAGTCTGTCAAGAGATATGTTTGCTCTATCAATGGCCTCTTCCCTTCCACCCTCCCTCCATGCTCTGGTGGTTGCAATCGCCATGTGGACCATTCACACGATTTTCTTAGATGCCATCGCAGGCTCCACCCCCACCCTCCCAGAAACTGTCCACAGATTCCGGTCTCATTTGGTGGACCACTTTCAAGCGTGGATGTTTTAATACCTCCCACCGCGTCGCTGACAGCTGGTCTCCTCCTGGTTTCCAGTCTGGTTCATCAAATCAGACCCCTTCCTCCACACGTGCTTAATAGTGGCTACGGCCCCTTCACACGTCCCCTCCCCCTCCCCATAAGTGGCGTTCCCGCTGGCAACAAGAGATAGCATCGCTTCTCTGGGGTGCCTCCCCTGGTACTAAGTTTGTCTTTCCTGAGTCATATTTGGAAGTGTCTGTCCCATGGTCGGCCTTCCCCGCAAAAATATAAATTTAAAGAATTATTTTCCCAGCTCTTGCGGTTGCCATAGACTATAGCCAGTAAGATATACTTATTGGGACGCAGTTTATGATCAAATTTGAAGTTTCATCAATCTGAAAAAATGTTATTTATAACACCTCAATTATGAAGCTCACCTTGTGAAGGATTATAAAGACTTCAGCAAGAAGGAATATTTGTCTGGTCAAGTACCCAGTTTCAGATTTGCCTTTACAATATTCTACTCCTGGAAGAAATATAAAAAACTTCCCCAACTCAGTAGATGCAGCAGAAGGTATACCATATTATGATACCAGGGAGGTAAAAATTATACTAGGAGATCAAAAAGTGGCTTTAACCAACATAACAAAAGGATAACCCAAACTGCTTCATACATATCACCAGTGTTGATTGAGTCAGCGGATTTGAACCAATAGCTTAACAGGAGTCCTTAACCCTTCTTATCAGAAGCTAATGAGCTACTACTTTGAAAGCTGATTAATCTAAAATTTGTATTAAAAACATCATGAGATTATGGAGGGTCAATTAGGTTCCTTTACTGAAATTAATAAGGTGCATTTATTAGTGAAAGCCTTGATTTTGGCCTACCTACCAATAATTTAATTTGCACAATAAAATAAGTTCAGATATTTAATATTTTAATCAAGAGGAACTTTAGAAAATGCTTTTAATATTTATAGATTATCAATATATTTCTCTATGTCAGATGCTAATTATGGTCACATGAAGAACTGGACACATAGTATTGATGTAGGAGACTTAACCATAATATGATAAAAGCCATATAAGAAGGTAAAGGTATAGGAGCAGTATATGAAAACTGAGATCAGGAAACTATTAGATGTCAGCTTATTATGCCCTCACAAAGTCCATTATCATTGTTAATTTTCTAGCTGAAGGTGCAAGCTACTTTGACTTAACAAGGGAATTGAGGATATATACTCGCTTTTCAAATGAAACTCCTGCTTGTAATCATGAAGAAAATTCTCCAATAATTTTTATTATTAGCCAAGTAACTCCAGTACGCTCACCTCTTTTAAGTCTACTGGCAACATATTTGAGATGTTCCATAGTTTTTAAAAAATAGGAAATTATTCCTTTATAATTGGGACTACTCTCTGGAAGGTATAATGTTGTTCTCTTTAAGAGGTATAAACACAAACTACTAAATAATATAGATGCAAAGGCAGCAGATAAGAATAACAGATGGATGACTGATGGACAACAATAAATAATAAAGATGATATATGATGATCTAAAATGATCGCTTTTTCTTTCCCATAACAACAACATCAGTTACTAAGATTTGATTCAAGCAAAATTTTTTGATAATCACACAGGCATGATGAGCGAATTCAACAAATCCCAACTAAACTTGGCGAAAGCAATATCTGGCAACGGCCAAAACGGTGCACCAAAAGGGCAAAAAACGCCCTGGAGGGCGATCAGGAGCCAATGCCACCAAAAATCCACAAACCAAAACACCGCTCAGATTTGTAGAGTAAACCACAAAACAAACCGATATATGGAAATACAATAGTACAGCCCCTATCAAAAGTGGAACATGGGCTCTGACTTTTCTTAGGGGTCGAGTCCCCAACTCTGTGGGAGAAGGTGGGCGAGGCACAGGCCTCCCTTATTTCCCAAGCGGTGTATGTTACCACCAACTCATCCACCATGGCTGGATCAATATGGGTTTTGAAATCAAAGAAGATGTAGATGCTGCGGCAAAAGTCTGTATTGAGATTGCCCTCCCTGAGGGCAAACAAATTGTGTGCAACGCATGCACCTGATGGAACAAAGCAAATACTTTGTTCATCTCATTTGACTCGCTCCCCATCAACCTTTCCCACAAACTAATCAAGGAGGAGCTCCATATCAGCCTTCAGAGCTATGGAGAAATTAAACAACTAGAACTGCAGCGATTCCACCTGATGCCAAACCTGTGCACAGGAAAGGCAATCGCTGTGATCAACCTGGTCCACAATGTGGCCACAGACCTAATAAAAATCCCACGCACTGTGGTGCTTCACCTCCTGGACTGGGGAGTGTCAAAGCCATTCTGCATCACACCAGAACATGCACCGCCCATCTGCAACTATTGCACCGCATTGGGGCACAAGGAACATGCATGCCCTGTGAAGGAGGGGGCATCTTGGCCCTGGACTTATGAGATGAAGCCATGGACAAAGATGAAGAGACCTTCAGAAAGTTGGTTGACGCTAACCATTTTTTCCTCTGGGGAGAGGACGGGCACTACATCCTCCTAGACCCAGTATCACCCAAACTACGCAAACAGGTACAGAAGGCCTGCAAGCAGGCAGCGGCCAAGGCCAAATCACTCGCAACCTCCTCCATTGACCTAGACCAAATACAGGAGGACAGAGAGGAAATCGGCCAAGCCAGCCAATAAGAACAAAATGCCCAAGCTGAAGAAGCCATGGAGGATACTAACTGAGCCAAACAGTCAGAGCAGAAATCCTAAGCTGAAAATTTTCTCAACAATCCAACTGAATCACCACAAAATCTCAATCAAATGAACTTACCAGAATAATTCAACTTCACTATGGGTGAAACAACAGGACTCAATTCTTCAAAATTAAACCACAAAATATCAGAATCCAATCAGCACACCACTGAATCTCAAAAATCACATGCAGAAAAGCATAATACAAATCCTAAAACCAACAAAATCTGCACGCAATCAACACAAGTTAAGGAACTGGACAACAATTCAGAGTGGACCAGCCCAATCACACGGAGCAGGTTCAAGGCAATGAGCAGTGGGCTAGGGCCGGAAGGCAGCACAACCACTCCTGAGGCGCCACAGGCACCCTAGTGTCAATAGGGATGCTAAACATTGCAGGAGCCAGGCTCAAGCGTCCAGCCAAAAAGCTGGACTTCCTGCATAAACCCCCTGTAGACATCTTGGCCATACAAGAAACCCACTGTCTACAGGGGGAAGAGGTATCTTGTCTGGCCAGGGTCTCACCATCCCAGTTGGTATGGACGTCCCACTGTGGGGTGGTCATCCCAAATAACAAAAAATTAAAATTGCTAACTTCTCCCCATATCTGCATGACTTTGTCCTGGCTCAATGATCACAATCCAAGAATCCACAATTTTGATAGCTTGTATCTATGCATCAAGCACCACAGCTTAGAGGAAAGATTCCTCAAAGCCATCCTGACGCTCAACCTCCCACCAGAAACCATTCTGCTGGGGATTTTAACTGCTGGGACACCCCACCACGGACCAATGGCCCAACCCAGGGGATACCCACTGGGACACATCGAGTTCCATGTGATGAAGGCATCACTTGGCCTGTATGACACCCTCCCCAGGTCTCCAATACTCCCCCACATGACCTGCCCCAGCATACATGAGGGAACGCTCATCTCAATGAGCCGCATTGATCATATCCTTGCACTGAAATCCTGCCGCTCATCCATTTCTAACATTGCATCAAAAAGATCAATTTCTCTGACTACTGACTCATTTTGATGCAGCTTATTCCAACCCAAACTCACATGCGGACGTTTCCCTGGAGGAAGCTATACCCAGAGAAATTAAATTTACCCAAAATCTACAATTGGGTCAAGAACAAAGCCACGAACCTTGAATTTGCAACCCCATTCATATCGAATCCCATCAAAACATGGTCAAAATTCAAATCCAACCTAATAAAAACTCGCCATCTCACCTCATGCAATTACACCTCAGACACAGTCACAATCAGGCGCATCTTGGTAGTTTAGACCACCTTGAACACAACACCAAAGTCTGGCTACAGCCCCAACTGGGGGTGCAAATGGGCGGAAATCTCTTCCCGCCTAAACACCCTCATCTCTGAACACCAACACAGAATTAAAGTATCAAGAAAAGGTAAGTACATAAAAGAAGTGAAACCTGTTTGTCATATTGCTTCTGCCAATAATACTCCTGAGGCAACCTGCCCATGTGTGCACTGGCCTGTAAAGCTGATTGCACCGTGGGCAACTGACCCAGCAGAGGTCAAAGCAGAAATACACTGCTTTAACACTGAACTTTATTACCACAACCCATCTGACCCCAAAAAAAAAAAAATTATACACACCGCCAGGATACAGAGTGCACCGCTGGACTATAGTCTCCTAAACCTATAACGCAGGAGGAGCTCTGGAACACAGTCCGCAGTGCACCATGTAGGAAATGCTCAGTTACTAATGGGATACCCTACGAATTTTATAAAAGGTATTTTAAACAAAGCTCCCCCTCCTCTTAGCATCAATGAACCAGTGCCTGCTGAATACACGCCTCCTGCCTGGAGGCCAGGACTCCTATATCATAACATCTTTAAAAAGGGCGACAGACTGGACCTGGCCAACTGGCGCCCAATTGCACTATCAAACACTGACATAAAACAACTTACAAAAATTCTAGCAACCAGGTTAGGCACATTAAACTCCAAAGCCCTATCACTAATCATTTTGGGTTCACACCAGGGCGCTCCATCTGGTCCAATATACACTCCATCACTATTTATTTGTCAGTCCAAAGCTACTGTAGCCCTGGTATTCCTAGACCAGGAGAAGGCATATGACTGCGTTAGCTGGCCATACCTGAAGAAATGCCTAAGCGCCTTCAATCTCCCACCCAGGTTCATTGACTGAGCGATGCTCCTCACAGAATCCGTATCTATGGCTGTGTGTGGCCCTGGCTTTCTAACCAACAAAATCACATCATGCAGAGGGCTCAAACAAGGGGACCCCCTCAACCCACTACTCTACAACTTCAGCTTTGATCCACTCCTCCACATTTCCGACTCACGCCTCAATGACATAACTGCACAAGGCCAGCCCCCTGTCAAGTTACTAGCTTTTGCAGATGACTGCGCGATAGGTATATATAACAATATGATGCCTGAGATCTGGAATGCACCCTAGAAGATTAACCAATTATGATAATGCATTTCTCAACAAATGGAAAAAAGAAATAATCCTCATAGGCAAATACATCAATAACTGGGCCACAACACCTAAACCCCACAGCCTCCCACATCAGAAAAACCCACTCATCCTACCCTTTGCATCACCCCCCACAACCAACCCTGTCCGCCACCTTGGGATATGGCTGGAAACAGGGGGGTATGCTAATGAGACAATTGAGAACAATCTACTACAGCGGGTATTAACCGCATTGTCTCACTCAAGGGAAGATCCCCAGGGCTAACGGGGTGAGTAGCAGTTGCCAACTCACTCATCCTCCCAATGCTGTGGTTCCCCACACATGCAATCCCTTTTTCACCCATCTTCATAGCCTCAATCCACGCGCTTATCCAGTGCTGGCTGAGGCCTGGATCCCAACCACCTATACAGGTGGAAACACTATCTGGACCACGCTATAGAGGAGGCATGGGCTTAATAGACTTTAAGGCATGCCAACTGTATTGTGGGCACCTGGATAAAGGAAGTGCTAGCCCCAACCTCCCACAACAACACAGGTTCAGAGAAGTGAGGGTCAACTTTGCACAGTCGCTCAAGATGCCTCACCCACACAGCCCATCCATCCTACTCACATACCTTGCTAACTGCCCCAATGCGGTGGGCCCACATGGAACCCCCCTCACTTTAGAAGCCTCCTCCCCTCACTATCTGGCACATGGGACGGGCCATCGCTAACACTGGCACTGAGCAGGGAAGGGGACGACCCAGATCCCACTTCATGCTATGAAAACCAGAAGACTACCCCAGAAAGACATACTCACTATGACCCTAACCATTGTTAGAATCGACTACCTAGACGCTTTGGACATCCCCTATGACCTACCTACACAGAAGGCAATATGGAGGCTGATGCACCATCCACTCCTACAGCCAAGGGTAAGAGCCAACACCTGGCGTTGTCTGAGAAGAGCCCATCAAACGGCAGACCGCACCAGTTCCCTCCATGCAACCTGTGCAGTATCTGGAGGGCAGGGCTCCATACATCACTGCTTAAAAACATGCCTCCCATTCAGAGCCATATGGAGGGAAGTTGCGCGCCTGCTTAGGATCCAAAACGACCAGGAATTCTCTATCTCAAGGAGCCTCCTTGCTCTCAAGCTCAAATCCCCAATTCCACCTACCCTCTGCTCCCTAATGGTAACCATCGCAATGTGGACAATCCACACCATTGCTTTGGATGCGTTCAATGGTATTGTACCAACCACCCGTGGGATAATCATTAGGTTCCACGTTCACTTACTGGATCACTTCTAGCCTGGCTTTAAGGATACATGAAGCTGAGGAAACAAAGGCTCATAGAGTCATGGTTCCCACTCTGGTTCCTCCACACGGACCCCTTCCTCCACACCTGCTCCAAAACAGGGGAATCCCCCTCAGAGCTGCGCACCAACACCCTCATACCTGGCGGTACCAGCTGGCAACAGGGTAAACCATATACCCCAGGGTGCCCAATTCTTTCTAATCCTTGCTGTGTTTCACTCCCCCTATCTACACACACATCAGTAGTGCCCTACCCTGGTCAGGTTACCTCAGTTAAATAAAATGATCTAAAATGATGATTTTATTTATTTGGCCAGGCGCCAGTATTATATACTACTTGGAAATCTCCTGCTGAGCTCATCTATTAGATGAGTTTATTCATATTATCTAATCCTCTTCTGGTCATGGCTTTAAATTATGAATATCCCTAAGAAAATTTGGCTATAAAGAGACTAAAAATAACAATCATTTCAGTCTGATTGATGGCACTTTTATTCATATAATTGGTATAATTTTGAATGCTAAACTAGACATTAAAATCTTCCCAATTAAATAAATATCATAGCTTGACAAATATCAATAAATGATGATAAAAAGATAAATGACTAATAAACATGATGCACACCTGATTGGGATGTTAGCAGTCCTTTCTTAGCACTAATTGCGCCCTTAATGGAACAACTATGTTCAAGTGCTTAATAAATGAATTCTATTAATTGAACCCAAAATTCCGCCTTAATGTATCAATAGTAGTGCACTTATCTAGAAGGTGCAAAATATAAATGCTATGAGACCACTTTGCACCCAAGTGGCCTCTTATTTGGTATAATAATATTCTATGATAGCAACAATTAGCTACAATAATTAGGACTATTTAAGTGCAATTGAGATTGTTTTGAGATGAATCTAATTATGCAGATTTTGCAGATAGATCAGGAAGGATCAAGGGATCCATCAATGGGATTAATCTATCAGCATTGATGGTTTTCTCAAAGAGTTTATTTTTGAGTCAACCATCAAAATCTAACATTTCATTCTACTTGACTGGAATATAGACCCTAAATTTCCTAATTTTTCTCCATTGCCAGTAAACAGTACCTTTCCACTTATTGTATTTTCATTACTGCTCTTGATCCTGAATAACGTTGTCAGTTTAACCAATTGGACAGGTGGTGCATATTCATATGTTCTGAGGTTCCCTCCATTAGTCAGAAATGGGTCATCTAAGTTCTGTGCTGATCTCTAATGACATCTATTCAGCCTGAAACCATTGTTAAGGAAGAGGTTATTTTAGTTGTTAAGTTTACTAAAGGATCTGTGGGCTATGAACTTTAGTCACACTCTTCAGCAGTTCTTTAAGAGGACACTTTTGGCTGCTTTTTGACCCCAGAGATGCAAATTCATGCTACAGTCTATTTATCATTATGGGGATCTTAGGCAGAGTTCATTTTTGCACGCAACCAACTCCTGGTGTCTCAGGCCTATTTTACAGCACTGAGATCGTCAAATTTTCTGCTTTGAGATCAACTTCTCAACCAAATGAGGGCCAAATATGAGATTTTTAACCCTGTTTGTCTTATTTTGGCTGAAGATACTACCATGCGGCCTCAAGCTTTCAAGTTGACGCCTTTGTGGAGGAGGTTATCAGTACCTGGTCTGCAACGCTCAGGAGTAGGCCTGATTATGCTTCATCCTTAGGGTAAATACCCATGATGTTGAGGATGTTTGTTTCTGCTCAGCCACTTGGGCAGCCTTTGAGGCTTTGCACCTGGATAGTGTGGATGACTATCTTCTGAGGATGGCCTTACTCAACCATCTTATGCATATTTTCCCTGACTGGAAGCCTTCAGGACGTTTATTGCATGTACCACCCTTCATTAAATGGTGGAGAGCCCAAGTCTATCATGTCTGACTGCAACCCCAGAGATATATTAGTACCATATTGATTTCATGGTTGACTGTTTCTCCCAAGTGTTTGTTATCCTCCATATTGCAGGCTTGATTAGATCACATTAATGATCTTGTGCCTTCCCTACAATCATTTGCTGATAATTGGCTTCAATCAGTATGCGGTGCATCTGGCTCTATGCCGCTATGGCCTTTTTTTGTCACACAAAAGTATAATTGGGTTAAATTGGTGTGCATGGAAAAAGAATCTGATCCCAACTCACTCCCCCTTGAAGTTGAAGAATAAAAGCTCTCTAAATTAATAACTTCTTATAAATTACTTATTTTCACAAAAATTATTTTAATATAATTAATTATCATACTTATTCTTCTTTTAATCTTTCTTTTTTCTATACATATATTTTTTATTAATTTCTCATTTTACTTTTTCTCTTTTTATCAGTTTTTGTTTTTTTTCCACTTTAATATCAATGTTTTCTAATAGTCCAGTTTCTTATACTTTATAAGAGACTTAGCATGGACTTAATTATAGATATGCCCCATGTTTTTCTCCTTAATAGTGTAGATGAAGTTTGGCGTTTTCTCAATTATGTAAAATGGGCCAACACATAAGCTATTTAACTTGTGAGTTTGGCCTGAACCATGGGTATTACAAAAATAATACCTCATCACCCAAAAAAGTTTGTGAAGATCATACCAATTTCTTTATCCTTTTCATATCAGGCCAAACAAAGTTTAAAGTTATTATCAAAAGATTGGGCTTGTAGTTTAATTAAGGTTTCTGCAAGCCGCTTGACTTACTAAATATAGCTCAATTCTTGAGGTTATTGAAGAAAAGAATAAAAAAACGGCGGTAATGCTGGGTGCTTCTCATATTGTATTTGGAAAGGAGACATATTTTTGGCCAAATTACAAGAGATGTAGGAAAAAATGGCTGAAATGAGGAATGTACTCCATTTGGAGGGCTTCTGAAAAGTTACATTCCTCTAGAGTATTGACCATTGTTTCATTAACACTTTCCACTGCACCATTTGTTTCTGTGTGGTATGGAGTTGACAGAACACCACGCACTCCCTTAACTCATTGAGCTTCTGGAGAATAACTGTGGTAAAATTTGTGTCATTATCAGTTAATATGAATTGAGAACATTTGTGCCAATGAATAACTTGCTCAAAGGTAGTTACGAGCTTTTGAAGCACCTAAGTCCCAAATAGCCCTTACTTCAACCCATTTAGTCAAGTGATCAATTGCCATAATAATATATTTGGCTTTGGCATTGCTAATTAAGAGGGGTCCAACCACATCTATAGATATAGTGTGCTAAGCAAATTTGTGCAGAACATTCAGGTATAAAGAAGTTTATATAAGGGTTCTTCTCTTGACACTCTTGGCAACAACTCAAGTTTTCATGAACGTTGAAATGCATTGATTCCCAATAGTAATTTTGCTTGAGTTTCTCCTTTGTTTTCTTGAAATCTCTTTGGCTGGTGGCCTTATGAGCAGCCAAAATTAAATCTACTCAGGCTGAAGGATGAGAAAGTATAACATCTCCCCATCAATCACCTTAATTAAAATTCCTTTTTCAGAGGAAGTATCTTTTCTTAATTTGGGGAGATTTATTGCACATAATCGGGCTTAGTGTTAAGACCAAAATGCATCAGATGCAGAACTGGCCTTTCTATGTTTTTGAATAATCTTAGGTGTTATTTTTTAGTTATCATAATCTTATATTTTTATATGGTTTTCACATAATTTTTTCTTTCTTTAATATCTATTTTTCAGTTCTATCACACCCTGCCCAAACTATGATAAAATTCAAGGGTTATCAGGGTGGTTTTACTTGTTCCAAATTAGATATCCTGCTTGATTACAGGTGCAATTTTAGCTGGAAACTTACAGAATGGCCTTCTTTGCCAGACTATAATCCAATTAAATTTAGACATAATTTCCTAACCGTAGAGGATTGTCTCTTTGCTCTGGAGAAAACTGGTCAAGAGCCTTCTTCAGTGTCCTGATGTGCCAGATAAGATTTGATTATTGTATACAAAATTGGGCTGTATCACAAACTTGGCTATTAGTGGCTTAAGACTTTCATTGCAAACTTGGTAAATAGAATAGTTTATTTCTCCACTTGTTCCAATTCTACAATAGTTAGAGCATTTCTTATCTTTATTATAATGGCATGGAAAACTATTAGCAAAATAAATTTTTGTATAAATTTTGATTCTGATGTATGAAATTTTCCATATCTTGTGGCATTTTTTTCACCAGAGAAATTTCCATCCTTGTCTGAGGTTACTGGTTCATTGATGACCATTCTTCCATTTAAATGAGAGTCATTTGGTATGGAAGAAAGAGGTTTTTATACTAACTTTGGATATTAAGATTCATATCAAACAACCTTCTGCCTCCTTTGAGAGAATTAATTAAATCCATTCCTTCTTCAATGTGGGTTTGAAGACATGAAAATGTGAAAGGCGTAACATAAGTTTCTGTCTTGTTGTTTCCATATTTTTGGGCAAAGTCTGAGAGTTGCAAATTGTAATCCATTGTAAGTACTTGAGCTTAGCTGTATTATGTTCAATGCCCATATATTGTGTTCAATGCCCCTGTAGTGAGCACCAAAGTGCTAGGTTTTAGCCAATAGGGCATGCAAAATTGATTTGTTAAGGGAATCAAGGATATATACTCACTTTTCTAATGAAACTCATGATTGTAATTGGGAACTAGATTCTCCAATAATCCTTGATAATTGCCAAGAAACTCCGGTATTCTCACCTTTCTTAAGTCTACTGACAACAGCAAAAAAATTTGATATGTTCTGTCTTTTGTAAAAAATGGGAAATTATTCTTTTAAAATTAGACTATTTCTCCAGATGATATAATGGAGTTCTTCTCTTTGTAAAGTATAAACACACACAACTATTAATTATAGACGTAAAGTCAACAGATAAGAGTAATAGACAGATGACAGATGGCATAATAATTAGATAAGATGATATAATGAGATCATAAATGATGATTTTATCTACTTGGCCAGGCGCTGGTATTATATACCACTTGGGAATCTCCTAATGAACTCATCTATATTATGAGTTTATTCATATTATCTAATCCTCTGCTGTTCATGGTAATAGGAATGAAAATCCCCAAGTAATTTTTTTAAAAAGTAAACGAGGCAGGTTGACCTTGGGACAAATATACCAAGCCGAGATTTTTTAACTGTGCTGGTTTTAAACCTATTTCAATCAAAACCCGACCCAGAGTGGATCAGGAACAACCCTCTATGCTACCACTCCTCTCCCCAAGTCAATTTGGCCCATAAGTTGACGAAAAATAACAATCATTACAGCCTTATTGATGGCCTTTTTACTCATATAATTGGTCCAATTTTTCTTGTGAAACTAAACATTTAAATCTTTCCAATTAAAGCTACATCATAACTCAACAAATAGCAATAAATGGGGATAAAATGATATATGACTAAAATACATGACGTAGCTCTAATTGGGATGTCAGCAGGCCTTTCATTGCACTAAGTACGCCCTAAATAAAAAGTCCTTGTTCAAGTGTGATGCAATTCTGATATGACTAAATGATAAGCCCTAAGACGTTATGGCAGAATGGGTCAAATCTGCTGAGACTGATTATAGTTACAATTATCAAGTGCCTTAGGATGAGGCGTTATTGGGTCAGAAAGGTATATTGGATCACCTCCAAACTGGGTTATAGTGTGTTTTTGACAAATGATGAATAATGAGATGTCAAAGTATAGTAAATATTGAGCTAATCGCAGTGAACAAGGGCAATTATGAATTCTAATAAATGATGAATTTTTTTGGAACCAATGAGAATACAGTGGAACAAATAGTCTAAGCAAAAGAGTCAGCATCAGCTGAGGTCTCTAAGATATCAGCAAGATGAGAAGATTGAAAGAGGGGATTGTTTTGTTGGTGAGGAGAGTAGAGTGGAGCAGAGAGTGTCCACTAGAATCAAAGATTAATAAAGAAGCGTCGTCATAGCATTAGTTCCTATTTATTATATTTTATTTTATTATATTATATTATATTATATTATTTTACTTGTGTGTGAAGGACTGACGATCTCCATATCATCCATTCTATTGCTTAGTGGACTTGACCATGCGTAAAGACCCTTCAGCATATCTTAATGATTCCACCAAAATTACAACAATGGTGCTCACTACAGGGGGCCCATTGATCAATCACAAAACAATAAAAAATTTTCAGTTGTCAGCCATGCGCATCAGACTTGCTCTGACAAAAGGGATCTTCCTGACACGCTGCACCAGTTGAATATGCAGAACTCAATCTTTCCTTGGATGCTGTGCTCAAATGGAAGGAGGAGCTTCTGCAGGAGGTTTGTGTTGATAATCTGCCAACGTTTGATTGTGATGGGAACATCCATGGTTTCTTTAAGCGATTTGAGTTTGCAACAGAACGAGCTTCAGATCAACATAAAGTGAAATTGTTAATGTCCACCTCAGATGTTGGAAGTGCTGACCAAGTTACTTGATATCTTCCCAAAAGTTCTGTTACATACCAGGAAGTGAATGAAACTGTGCTTCGGTTGTTCTGAGGAACTGTGAAGATGTTACAATGAAAGGATGAGTTCTTGACCATTAGGTTTCAGCATAATGATTCTCACAGGGTTTGCATATCAATAATGGAGGAAGCTCATGTGTTACTCTAGGCAGGGTTTTTATCCAAATCTGACATGTGCATAGCAATGACTTCCTCAGTGAAGCCATACCATAAGTTCTTAATGTCATGGCTCATAATTAGAGGATGATGTACCCTTGCTTAAAATCGTTTAAATTTAAGTCATCTATCTGCTATCTTTTCTCCGCCTAATATAGAGCAAAAATCTACCGCATTCACTGCCAAACTTTAAATTGAGGGAATTATGCTGACCTGTTCAGCGTCCGTTTAGTAACCCATACCTTATTATCATTACCTGCCTTGCTCCCAACTGAGTTGCCAACAGTAGTTCAACTATCAGGTGGGGCCTGTTTACACCAATCGACCCCAGTCCATCTTTTATTGTGCCCCATCTTACAACAATCAAGGAAGCAGGTCCTATGAGGTCAATTGTTTTGAGTGTGGTTTCTCTGGGAACTTGGAAAGAGGTTGCCCCAATCGTTGGGTTTATTACCTACTGCAGGAGCATTACACTCAGGAAAATTCAGAGAGGAGTAGAGAAGGGACTTTCTATCTCCACTATATCGACTCAAAACGTCCTACCTGAACCTATCCCTATACATTTGGCAGAAGTTCCTCATTATTACGACGCATTCCTATATCAGCAGATGGTTGGAGGGGTGAATGTACTGACTTGAGCGCCAATCAAGTATATGGTGTAGAAGGACCCCAGGAGCAAATGAAGCCTTATGCCTGTCAAATGTTTGTCCAACTTTCTACAGATGAATTAGATCCGTCCGCTGATGTGCCTCTCTTAATAGTTGTAACTGCTGCCTTTTTTATGGACGCTATTTTTACAGAGTACCCTAAAGTTGAGGAGGATTTGATGAGCCTCCTGAGAAAAAGAGATCCGTTAAATATCCACGTTTTATCTAAACAGGATTCATCCTACACTGGATGTATATATTGTGACCTTGTCATAACAAAAACCTGTATCCTCGCTATAATTGATATGGGTGCCTCAGTTAAAATAGTGTCCACAAAGTTAATGGCTAGGTTGGAAACTAAATCCTGATGTGGGACATCATATGGTGTATGGGACTTCAAGCTCATAAAGCACAGTCTCTGAAGGAGCGTACAGTGCGCTACCATTACAGTTTAGTTTGATTGTCATTGTAGTCTCAGCAATAGTGCTACCAAACAATAACTATGACCTGTTAATTAGAACCGCTTTTATGTGACACTTCAGGGCTGTTGTTAATATGATGGTGGTGACCTTCTAAATTTTAGGACAGTGGATCCCAATCTACTTAACCTTCAGCGTAATGCTGAAGGATCTGGTGCACAAGGGTCATATTAGCCTTACATGTGTGATGGGGTGATTCTGGCTCATTGCCATTGACTAAAGAGCAAGACCTGGGACCTTCCCCATCAGATATATGAACAACAAGGGCTACCTCTTAGAGCTTCTGAGCCCTATATCTATCCCCTCCGGACACCAAGTAATTATAAACATCAAGTTAGAGGTGGAAGTGCCTGCTGGGCTTTATGGGGAGGTCATTGAACCCTATAAGAAAATGAAGCTTGATCCCCATACAGCCCCAGGCATTATACTCCTGGTACATAGGGAGACTAAGGTCTTGGTAGCAAATCTCCAGAATGGACCAATGTAAATCGTAGGCACCAAATAGTGGCATACTTACATTTTATCCCAGTTGAGAGTTCTCTGGGTCATGAGTTTGGGTCGCTGGATGAATTTGGTCTGCCCATCAACCCACAGCTCAGCGTGATGGCAGTTGTACTGCCTGAAAATCTAATTAGTTTATTAGACCTGAAAGTTCAGGCGGAAGCCTTATTTCAAAAACACAAGTATATATTTGCTGTCAAAGATCATGATTTAGGTTGCATGCAGGGAGTGGTCCATAAAGTGGACTCTGGAAATCATATTTCCAATGACCTTGGTTGATACGCCAGACTTAGGCAGCCAATGAAATAGTATCCGAGGAGATCAAAAAGCTACTAGAAAAATGAATGCTCAAACCATCAAAGAGTCCATGAGCTTCACCTGTTATGAAGGTTAAAAAGAAGGACGGCACTAACTGCATAGTAATAGATTAATGTAAGCTCATTGGTATCACCAATAAGGACTCATACCCCTTGCTGTGGATTGATGATGCTTTGGAAAGGTTAGGGGGAGCTCATTACTTATTCATGATGGACTTAATTTCCAGTTATTGGAAAATCTAGTTGCCCACGGCGGAACAGGATAAATGCGCCATAATCACGTCCAAAGGACTTTAGCTTAAGAGTATTCCTCAAGGGCTGTGTAACACCTAGCTACATTTATCAGGTGATGGACACTATCCTTAACAATCTTAATTTTTCATGTATCCTCAGTGTCATGATGACGTCAATATATTCTCCCATACATTTTCTGAGCACCTTAATTATTTGGAGGAAGTATTCCTCCGGCTGGCTGAGGCCAACATCAAGATCAAATCCAAAAATGTCACTTTTTCAAAGATCAGCTAGAGTAACTCAGCTTTGTGGTTAATGCGACAGTATTTAAACCTCAACTATCCAAGGTGGAGGCTACCCAAAAGATGACAACGCCAAACAGTAAGCGAAACATTCAGGTAACTTGAGGATGGTCAGCTACTACCTCCGCTTCATATCTAATTTTAGTTGCATTGGAGGACCAATATTCGAGTTATTAAAAAAATCCCATGTTCTAATGGACGGAACAATGTCAACACTCTTTTGAAACACTTTTGATGGCATTGATTAATGTGCCAGTACTCCGCTACCCAAATTCCAATAAAGAGTTTATTGTCCAGATGGATACATCTCTTTCTGCCGTTGGGCGGTGCTATGATAAAAGGACGATGAGGGGGAGGAGCATCCAGTTTCATATTGCATTAAGAGCCTGAGCTGTTATGAGCGTAGCTATACCATGATTTAGCGGGAGTGCTTAGCGGTGATATACGCATATAAGCAATTTAGGGTATATCTGCATGGAGTAAAGTTCAAGACATAAAGAATCATGCATTATTATGCTGGTTACAGAACCCCAAGGAGCCAGAAGGAAACCTAGCTCGATGGGCCCTCAAACTGCAGGCTTACGAGTTTGAGATCCTCCACCAACCTGGAGACAAAAACCAAAATGAAGATTGCTTATTAAGATTGCCCATGATTGCAGTTACACCGGATCTGAGTGACATAATGTTTGATAAGTTTCCTAGAAGATAGTACGACGATGAGCCATTGCAAGTCATAAAGGCATTGAATGAAATGCAAGCCAATACCTTTCAGCGAAATGTTGAGTTGTACAATTGGATTGGCTATTTGACAGTGAGCTTCCAATGACACTTGGCATGGCCTAAAATTATCATGAGCGCGCATAGGGCAGTTGGATATGGTGGCATGTGCAAGACGTTGGATTCGTTACAACCTCATTTTTGGAAAAGCATAAACTTTGACATGCTTAAGACTATCTCCTGCTGCCACCAGTGCCAAGTGGGAAAGCTGTTCCCCCAGAAAGGCCTTGTACCAGTTAGTGAAACTACTCTTTGCTTGGCATACGGCTTCCGTTGATGTCGTTGGCCTTCTGCCAACATAGGCTAACCGGTCAAAGTACATTCTGGTGAAAATCGACCACTTGACCAGGTGGGTTGAAGAAAGAGTGATACAAAATTTGGGGGCGGTCAAAGTGGCTAAGTTCATAATGAAATGTATTATCCAATGACATGGTTGCCCTCAGTTCATCATTACTGATAGTGGAACTAACTTCACTTCCCACATCCTTCTAAAAATGAATGAGCTTATGGCCATCCGCGTGGTTATAGTGACCCCATACCACCCCATGTCCAACATAATGGTCAAGTGGGTCAAAGGACTTTAGTGAACATACTCCATAACTGTTATCAGATTGACCTTAAAACTTGATTTCACTCCTGTCCAACGCTATCTTTGCATATAACATCAGCTATCATTCTGCCACGGGAAGGAGTCCCTTTCAATTAATGTATGGATAACACCCTGCTCTTCCAGCGCATCTATATTCCTGAGTAGAAGATACCAGTGGAATAGATCCCCAACACTATTTCATGACCCTATCAGACACATTAATCAAATTGCAACCTGAAGGGTTTATCTTCATTTTAGCCAAGAAGATTAAGACTCAAGCTGCCAATCAGGTACAGCATAGCGGGTTAGCCCAGTTCAAGGATGGGGACATGGTTCTATTACATGATCAACATGGAATAAAGGTGGAAACATAAATTCTCCATTATCTGGATAGGTCAATTTGAAAGATATGAGAAGATAGGTATCAATGACTATACCATCAAGGATCTGTGAGCAGTCAGATCATTAACTGAGTTCACGCAAAATTCCTCTGGGCTTATAAGCAATAGGAGCCCTATTGTCCAGTCAGGGGAAGTAATGTCACAATTCTGATATGACTGGACAATAAGCTCTAAGATGTTATGAAAGAATGTGTCAAATCTGCCAAGCCTGATTATGAGTTACAATTATAAGCGCCTTAGATGAGATGATATTGGGTCAGAATAGTATATTGGATCACCTCCAATTTGGGCAATAGGGTGATTTCAACAAATGATAGATAATGGATATTGATATATGGTGAATATTGTGTGGATTGCCTTAGACTTGTAACGCATCAGGCCGTACTTGATCCGCACATTGCTTCATATCAGGCTGCACTTAATCTGCACATTTCTTTGGTAGGAAGGGCCTCGACTAGGTAAAAGTGTCTGAGGATAATTTGAGAGTGTCAGAGTTAGTAGTGATTCAGACGGGAAGTTGTGGGATTAAGGGTGAGAGATTCAACGTTCCAATATTGAGATGCAACCAAAAGAATATGAAGTCAGGGTATTGAATGGCGTGGATGATGGTCCAGTAGGATGAGAAGTCTTCACAAGCAATGTGTTGGATGGTGTTTAATAAAACCTAGTGTAGGAGTGGGAGCTTATTAGAAGACTAGCAGAGTGCTATTTATCAGGGGATGGTTGGTGCCTGAATGGCCAGTTTAATCTTCTAAGAAGAATCAGGAAACTCAAATAAATACCTGGCGATTATAAAATCTTATTCTTAATTTATTCAAATTATTATCGTATCCAAGTGATGAGCTCAACTAGTGAGCTTGGCTTGGCATTAGCGTCATTCTAAGCACTCTCATGGAGCCAGACTCTGCTGTTGATGTGCAGCATTGTGGGAACAGTGGTGCAGGAATATGTGACAATGACGAGACATGGCAGGAGGGTTTGGGAATGGGTTTCTGCAGGCCTGTCCCTAGTTTGTTCAGCAACATGGCTCTTACTACCCAGTTCCTTCATGGCATATTGGCACGAGCCCGCCTGTTACATTAGAAAAAAACTCAAATACATTTTTGTCAGACTTGTGGGGGCCCAGAGAAGAGATGGTGGCCCAAGGAGGGGAGGAGTGGTATCGCCATGTGTTGACAGTGGTGATGGTGAGTTTCTAATTAACTTTTGTGATAAGAGAGGTGGTTCAGGTTGGGGTGCAAGACCCATGGAGGTGGTGGAGAGCCATGTAATATCTAAATCAACAAAAGGTTGGGCGGCATTGCCCATGGAAGCTTTTGATAAATTTCATCAGGTGGTGTCACAAATTTGGTTTCAGGTGTAGTTGGCACAAGCGACAGAGGGAGAGTCCCGTTTCTCACTGCAGATTGCGAAAATTGTGGAGGCATTACCATCAGACCTGGCAGAGTGGGTGCAAGAACTGATTGAGGAGCAAGGCCGCCTTCCAGGTTCAATGGATGAGTGTGTAGATTTGATTGAGTGGGCCGCCTGTCTGGATGAGGCTCAGGATGAGGCGTGGTTGGATTTGTTGATGGTGATCCAGAGGCGTGGATTGGTTGACAAATATGCGCAGATATTTTGACTTTTAGTAAAAGCAGCATAAGTGCCAGATTAGCAATCATCTTGAATGTTTTGACAGGGTTGCAAGCGGATATGTTGGCAGTTATGGAGGTTGTTAAAGTTCAGGGTATGTTGGCTGAGGAAATTACGTTGGCGGTACAGGTTGAGAAACAATTAGCTTTGGCATGAAACTGGCGGGAGGATTCTATGTCTTCAGGAAGGGACCAATCCCCTGAAGTGGTTTGTAGAGGTCAAGGAGGGTGGCAGGAATCACCCAGTTTTTTAAAAATGTCCATGGAGGGTTCCGCCAGGGAAACGTTGAGGAGTTGGAGAGAACAGGGGGTCAGGGACACGGGAAGGATAATGGGCCCAAACCTACCTTACCTACAGATTTGCAATTTGAGAATGCTTTGAAAATTAAATCTAATTCTTCGCTTTATTCTTGTTTATTTTTTCTGGTGAAATTATATTTGCAAGGTTGGACGTAGAAAGTGATGGTCCTGGTGGATACAGGGGCTGAGGAAAACTATGCGGAATTTTCCCTGGAAGAAAGTCTGAAGTTGGGAATTCAGAAGGGTCCTGAGGTGGTGTTCGCCATTATGTCGAGGAGGGCTCTCTCAGGGCGTTTGGAGCCTTGGGTAGTTTTTGGCAGAACCTGTTTTCGGTTCAAAGAGAATTTCTGTGCAATCAGGAATCTGGCCCATCCTGTGGTATTAAGGATGTGTGGTGGCATTGGTTCCGGCCCCAGGTTGAATTGCCAGTTAATTAAGTTACTTTGAATCCTCAGATGGAACTCCAATGAGGTGTAAGATGGTGATTGAAAGTGATGTTCCAAATAGATTCAGAAATATGGGTGGAATTCAGGAGGGAGAGTTACTGGTAGAATATTGCTACTTTGTGGGTGTATTTGGTCCTATAGGGAATTCGCCTATTTCCCCTACTGGTTCTTTTGCATTTTCATTCTGGTTTAAGGAGGGGTAGGAGATTCCTCAGGGATGTCTGATATACCCTCTTAACCAACGAGCAAAAGGAGCATTGGAGGGTGATGTGAAATCAATGTTGGACAAAGGATTAATTGAGCCTTCTAAGTTGCCGGTTGTGTCTCCTGTATTACTGGTGCCAAAAGTGGGTGGCGAACTATGCCCATCTGTGGATTTCTGACGTCTGAACACGGTCACTGAACCTGATCTTTATCTGAAGCCTTTGGTGGTTGATATTCTCCCAATAGTTACCGGTTTCACCATTTTTACAAAGTTAGATCTCATTAATGCATTCAGTCAGGTACTTGTGAGACCAGAACATCAAAAATGAACTGCCTTTAAGTGTCACTTGGGGGTGTTTCAATATCACGTGATACCATTCATTCTTGGAAATGCCCCAGCGGTGTTTCAGTGGATGATCAATCATGTCCTTGAAGTAATGATCTTTCAATGCAGTACCGCCTATATGTATGATATAATGGTGTTTTCAAATCCCAAGAGGATTATCTCTGAGAGGTCAGGGAAGTTCTGAGGCAATAAGCTGGATGGATCTGAGATTGAAACCTTCCAAGTGTCAATTCAATCAGAGTTTGGTGACGTTCCTAGGCAAGGTGGTCTAGAAAGGATTAGGAGTATGTCTGGATAAATTCACACAGTATGAGCATGGAAGGCCCCTACTGATTGAATGGGGGTGCAGAGCTTTTTTGGGAACATTGAACTTCCTACGACGTTTTTGAGAAATCTATCCCAGATGGCCTTACCTCACACGCATCTAATGCAGGATGTTCCATTTGTGTGGGTAAGAAAAGAGGAGCAAGCATTCAAATTATTAGAGGATAAGTTACTTACAGTGCCTGTCTTGGCCCATCCAGATCCCAGGAAGCTAATTATGGTTAAACCGATGCTTCAAATTATGCTATAGGTGTGGTGTTACTACAGGAGGAAAAGACAGGCTTAAATACCCCATGCGTCATTTTAGCTGCAAGATGATCTCCACTGAAACTAATTATTTGATATATGATAAGAACTGCTGGCGGTGATGGCAGCCTTGTGGGAATGGCAGCACCACCTGCTCTATGCCCAACGCCCTTTATTGTTCAAACAGAACATAGAGCGTTGAAATATTATTGGGAACCAAGGAAGATGGACCAGTGGTAAGCCAGATGTCGCATGGAGCTAATCCAAAACAATTTCTGGGTAGAATACAGGCCAGGTTGACAAATACTTTAGCAGACTGGTTGTTTCAGGACGCAGTCTAAGAATATAAAAAGGATGAATTGGAGGAACTTAATACAGCCATAATGTTCCAGCCAGATCAATTCGTGATGATTGAGGGTGGGGAAGTGATTTAGGGGAGGAAGTCCACCAGAAGCAAGGAAGGTCAGAATTTGGATTTCGATTAAAAGTCAAGATGGTGGAAGGACAGCCAAATGCGCCATAGATTCTTCATGAAGAGGCGTGGGGTGGTATACCACAATTATCGCATGTGGGTGCCAAATCCATCATTACAATGGGAGGTAATTTGGGTCTCTCATGATTATCTGTTGGCAGGTTATCCAAGAGCAGAGAAGATGGTGAAGTTGGTGCGGCAGGACTAAATGTGGCCAGGCCTGTGGAAGGATGTCAGGAAATATGTGGGAGTGTTTGGTATGTTCAAAATCAGAAACCCACAAGGAAACCTCCATCTGGTAAGTTAAACCCACTGCAGATACCACATTCGCCATGGAGCTCAATTAGAGTTGATTTTATAATGGATCTTCTGAGGGTGCAGGGGAAGGATGCAGTTATGGTAGTTGTGGATAGATTGATTTAATACACCGAGTTTTTCTCAGGTACAGGGAGTTTTTGGCAAAGTAAGCAGTAAGGATTTTCATTGATGAAGTATTTTCCCATCATGGATTACCTGAGGAAATTGTTTTGGACCGGGGTCCACAGTTTGTCTCAAAATTTGGTCAAGTTTGCTGAGAAATTTGGAAATCAGGCCTTGTCAGGCCTTGGCGTACCATCCCCAATCTGATGGACAGATGAAGAGGGTGAATCAGATACTTGAGCAGTATCTCCAGTGTTATGACTCTGATTGGCAGGATGCCTGGGTTCCATGAGTTCAGTTGTCACAATTTACTTATAATAATTATTGTCAATCATCAATGGGAATGACTCCGTTTTTCGCAAATCATAGTCTAAATCCCAGATTGGATGGGGGATCCGTGGGTGGAGTGTGCCAGGAAGCGGATGAGATGGCGTGTATCATGGTGGATATCGGGAAGAGGCTTTGAGGAAATATGGAGCAAGCAGTGGCTTGGCAGAAGCACCAGGCAGATCGACAAAGAGCACCAGATCTGGAGTTTGAGCCTGGGACTGGGTATTGGTGGCAGCTAAGAACTATGCTGTTCCAGTTAAGAGTCAGAAGCTGGTACCGAAGTTTTTGGGCCCATACCAGATCATTTGAGATATTAATCAGGTTGCTTTCAAATTAAGATTACCAGAAGGTTCTAAGGCCCATCCAGTAATAAATGCTTCCCAAATAACGGGCATTCAAAGGAATGGTCTGGATCGACCAGGACCATTAAACCCTATGGAAGGGGTGTTCAAATATATAAGGTGGAGCGGATATTGGATGTGAGATGGATGAGGGGCTGGTAGAAATTGCTGGTGAAGTGGAAATGTTACCCAGTGGTGAAGGCAACATGGCAGATGAAGGAAGATTGTTCAAAATGCCTGAGGAAGGTCCAGGAGTTTTGGGCCTCACAGGGGGTGATGTAACGGATCAGGCCGCACTTGATCCGCACATTGCTTCAGATCAGGATGCACTTAATCTGCACATTTCTTTGGTAGGAAGGGCCTTGACTAGGAGAGAAGTGTCAGAGGATTTGGGAGAGTCAGAGTTAGTGGTGAGTCAGACGGTGAGTTGAGGGATCAAGGGTGAGTGATTTGACGTTCCAAGATTGAGATGAAACTGAAAAGAATATAATATTGGGGTTTGAATGGCATGGGTGATGATTTGATGGGATGAGAAGTCTTCATAATCAATGTTTTGGATGGTGTTTGAGAAAGCCTAGCGTAGGTTTAGGAGCTTATTAGAAGATTAGCTGAGTGCTATTTATTAGGGGATGGTTTGGGCCCAAATGGCCAGTTTCATCTTCTAAAGAGAATTAAGAAATTCATTTTAACACCTGTTTATAATAAATCTTATTCTTAATTTATTCAAATTATATTATCATATTCAAGTGATGACCTAACAAGTGATTTTGGTGTGGCGTTGACGTCGTTCTCAGCCCTCTCATGGAGCCAGACCCTGTGTTGATGTTCAGCGTTGTGGGAACAGTGGTGCGGGAATATGTGGCAACAATGAGACATGGTGGGAGGGTTCAGGGATGGGTTTCTGCGGGCCTGTCCCTGGTTTGGTCAGCAACATGGCTCTTATTACCCAATTCCTTCGTGGTATATTTGCGCGAGCCCACTCATTACAGAACTATGGCAATCGTGAATTTAATAAATGATGAATCTGCTGGAACCAATGAAAATATGGCAGAACGAATATTCTAAGCAAAAGGGTTAGTATCATCCAAGGTCGCTGTTATATCAGCAATATGAGAATATTGAAAGGAGGATTGTTTTGCTGGTAAGAAGAGTAGAGCGTCAGCTGAGGAAAATAAAGATTAATAAAGAAGTGTCATTGGAGCAATAGCACTTTTTTTATAAAATAAATTATTTTACTTATGTGTAAAGGACCAACAATCTCCATAAAATCCATTCTATTGCTTAGTGGGCTCAACCCTGCACAAAAACCCTTCAGCATATCTCAACAATTCCCCTTCTCTCTCAGTTTGCTCACTTTTGGTCAAATTGTAGATTGATTTTAGTAAAAAAAGCTCCAATCATTATCACCCTAATCAAGTTTCCTATGTCAATTCATTCAACACTTGTTGGCCCCAAATGGGGCAGTGGTGCGCCACCTCCTAATGTTTTTGGCCATTGCTGAAACGTGCTCAGGCTGGCTCAGCTAGCCCTCCAAATTCTTCAGGATGCTATGTCCCGCCTAAGGTCTCAGCATATCATCTCGCCCAAACTCAGGCAGTGCCACGTTGCCCCCTTGTGCTCCCCAAGAGCAACATGTAATTTGGACCTTGGGTTGAATATGGTAAGTTGTTCCCCTATTCAGATAAAGCTATTTTTGCGTTAGCCCTTTCTGTTATGCAGTCTACAGGCTTCATCATCTTCCGCCCCATATAAGGATATTTTGATCTCAGCTTCTCAAGTGAAGCTGATGCATCAGTAGCAGCTACCATCTCCTAGTGTTCCAGGGAACTCCCCTACCAACTACTCGTACCCAGTTGCCCACTGATACCACTCTTGTGGTTCAGTTTAAGCCTCCTGCCCACCTACCACCTGAAATTTCAATCTAAGAAATTATTGCTAGATAACTGTAATATGGTTCTGATCCCATAATACAATTTGTGGTTCCCAATGGAGCCACCCACCTTGCAGGCCCCTGTGCCTTCCAGACTATTTGTCCAGTATCAACAGAAATAGCTTTCTCGATCCCCCCTCATACCATTATACCCTCTGCCATGGACCATCCTTTTTGGGCTCAAGTGGAGGGATGGCGTACGATCTGCCCTAACCGTTTCAAACTGGACCATTTGAAATAATGCAGTCCTTCATCTCATGAGCCATGGCATTCACACCCAACTCTTTGCATGAGGATCCCATAGCCGATCCAATAACATTATTTAAATGGGACACTATACTCCCCCCCTCCCCCCAAAGTGTTATCCACAGCAACCACTGAATCAACCAATCAATAATTACCTCAATGAACCTCTTCTCCTGAACCCACCTATCAGGAGCCAGAATGGATTAGAGTAAGTTCTAAACCATCCTCCCAGCCACACGCCAAAGATCACCAGTATGCAAACTCCCCAATCAAATTCAACCAAAATTTCATGGGATTATTTGGTTGAGGTTGATGAATTGGGCGAGCTTATCCTTGAATCTGAATTGACTGGGCCCCCTCCATCTGGAATGTACCTCAATACTGAATATGTGGCCCAATTTTTAAAGCGCCACTATGTGCCTCACCCTTATGCCGCCCCATTCAAAGGTGACCACCAACTAGCTGATGAGGCAGTTGCTTCCCCTGAATGTCACCCAACTCGCAAAGCCATTAAAAATCAGTTGCAGTACTAGCTACGGGCCTGAAACCTCCTATCCTACCTAGTACTATGCTTCCAAAATATAAAAAAGAACATCTCCACTACTATCAGGTGGCGAATTCAGCAGTTCAAAAAGTTGCACCAGTCACAAAATTTTCTGCCTAAAGACCTGCATTACATGCAACAAACTTGCAACTTTCGCCACCCTACCTAAAGTACACTTTGAGGCTGAATGTGGGATCCGCTAATGGAGGCCACAAATAATTTCTCAGAGTGAGAAACTTACTTTTTATTAAAAGTATAAAATAATGCTTTTTTAAAGTTTTTATGTTTTTTATTATTATAAGTGCGGCAAAACCATTTAAAGGCCCCTTTCTTGATACTAGTTTTTCCTATTTAAACTAGTTCAGATTTCAAAACCATCAATGTTTGAGGCAAAAGAATGTAAAGCTCAGTTATCTAAATTAGGAAATAAAAGCTTTTAGCCTATCAGATGGAAGATAAAATTTTTGAGGCAGAAATGACCCGTGTGGTAACAATTGGATGAATTTTATCCAATCACCAGTGAGTAAAATCTTTTCACCTCAGTGGTGGTTAGACTCAGATGGTAATGATTGGGTAATTCAATGGTGGTCAGACTCAGATGGTAATGATTGGCTAATTTTTACCCTATCATCCTCGAGTATAAATCTTTGCACCTCAGCGGAGGTTAAACTCAGATGGTAATGATTGGTTAACTTGCACCCAATCATCGATGGGTAAAATCTTTTTGCCTTGCAGAGGTTCAGATCCATGTGATATTATACTCCTCGAATTTGACCAAGGAGCCAGAGTAATCCTACGGTTAGTACTTACCTTTTTAAGCTAATTTTTGTGGTAAATCATATTTTTCTGTTGGTTAGGATTCCACCGAGAATCCGCCAAGGTTTTTTTGCTGTTTATACTTATATCATTGTTGGCCACCATATTAGTTGATGGTTGGCTAGGAGATGGGCCAGTCATAATGGCAGATTCAAAAGCCCTAATACTTCCAACATTCTTTTTCTTAAGGTGAGAAAGAGAATGTTTGACATTGGCCCCCTCAAGAATGTTGGAAGGGGTGTAGGGTCGAAGGTAGCGGCCATGTACCCAGATTATGATAATTCTTGTAGCCAAAGACTTTATGAAATACTCATCTCCTCTCTTATGTATGATGTTATATGGCCCATCCCAATTTGATCCAAGTTTGCCACTTCAGGGAGTTGTGCATTTTTGGCAATATAAAACCCTATCTGACACTTGGTAGGAGGGTAGAGGAGCTCAGAGCTCATTAGCAGCTTGACCTTTTTAGTCACTGTTTTTGCTTGGCTAGACTTTCCAGCATATAATTTTTCATCCTCAGTGCGCGGAGGTTTAGACCGAGGTTTGTGAGGGGTAGCATCCTTGGAAGAGCGATTTT